>JABTXL010001072.1:1499469-1625124 GCA_025134845.1 Neodon shergylaensis
TATCTATCTATCTATCTATCTATCTATCTATCTATCTATCTATCTATCTATCTATCTAATCTATCTACTTATCTATTTCCTATCATTTATCACCTCACTCATCTATTGTATTTTTGTAGTCTTCTAGGTCTTTTGTCTTAAAAACCTTGGAAGATACAGAGTCTATCAATCAAGGTAGGCAGTATAGAGTTGGAGATAAAACAAATCCTGTAAGAAGTGATATATGTCAATTCTTCAGACTTTTTCAGTGACTATGTGTAAACAAGAAGGACTTGGCAGAGTGATATTGAAAATTATCTCAATTTTCTTTTTTCCCTAACCTAGTGACATGAATCCTTGTGGAAGCCCACAGAAGTGGATCCATTCTGCCTTGACTAAAAGTCAGAGAGTTCAGACCTATTCTTGCTCCTTTATGGTTATATGAAAGGAGGTTTGACCCAAGGTGCAACTACTAACAGAATGTTTTGACCTAGGATGTGGTTAATTGATTCCTTGGGTATCGAGAAGGTAATTATATGTTTGTTCTTTGTATCTTGGTTAAAAAGAAAATCCTTTCACCATCCCTCTCCTCTTTGTACTGTGGTATATTAGCCTATGAGAAATAAACACAGGAAATCTTGGTATTTACTAGATGCCCTCCTAACTCTATCAGTTGTCTCTTGTCTATCTCTTTCTTAATCCTCATGCTTCCCTCCAAGCATGGACAAATAAGCCGGGCCACACCTGGTGAATGTTGTCGCCAAGACTTAGAACACTACAAATCCTGCAGAAGCCAAGTCCAATATCAAGACATTTGACATGCACTTGAATCACAGCTTTGAAAATTAAAGGATCTGCAGTTGGTAGAGCACTTGTAGAATCATCAGTCTTCACACATGAGATTAACAGAGTATGTGCTCGAAAATATTTATGTACAGAGGGACCCAACAAAATGACTAATGAGCCTTTCTTCTCTATAATGCCACAGAATATTTAGGAAGCAGAGAGGATTTTTAAGATACTAAATTTATTAACAATTCATTTATAGAATTTTTCCATCCAGGGATGTATAAAATAAATTTCCATTGCTTAAGAATATTTCACTATCAAAATTTATACTCTATGAGAATAGATTAAGAACATTGCTAATTTTCTTTACATCTTATCTAAAAACATCCCTAATAATAAAATAATATAAAACACAATATACTAACAGATGATATAATTTAAATCTTTTTATCTCTCATTTTATTATTTGTAAATAAATTTTGTCTGTGTTTAATCATTAATAAGTTGTCTGTTTGCATTTATGTGTAGATTTATTCCAGGTAATTTTTGCACACAAATATTATATGTTATAAATTCCAGATATGTTTTTCGAAAATGACATATTTCAGAAATCATATGCTATAATTATATGTAAAATTATAACAGATAATATCTATGTCTTCATTTTTAATTTCAAAAAATGTGTTAGTGTGATACGTGTGTGTATGTTAGGAGTGTGTATACATTCTGTGACATATGTATAAGAGATGACTTGTAGGAATTTGTTTTCTCCTTCCAAAGTAAGATCCAGGTATCAAAATCTATAGACTCACAATTTTTAAAAAGTGTTGTTATTTTAAACATGTGTTTCTGAGTAGCATTTTTTCTTTTCTACACCACCCCAAATAAAAACAAAAAAAAAAGAAAAAGAAAAAAAGATGCATCTGTTTGTATTGTACTGTAATAAGAAGAAATAAGAACTGAGAGATAATTTTATAAAATTGTTTGAAGCTGTGCAATCTTGGTAAGACATCTTGAAGTTATCTCAGATCTATAGGAAAGAGGCTATTGAAGGCACACTCAAATATTATTAGATTCAATTAATGCAGCTATTAGTAATTGCAGACATCATAAGAGTGGTGAAAAGTGACCATTAAGGAACAAAGCAGTAGTCCAGGTAATAGAGGAAATTGTGAACTAATACTGTAATGGAATGACCATGAATTGACTTTAATTTGGAGAAACATGATGAGGAGCTTGCTTGTATATTATTGTGAAGAAAACAGCATTATCTCTTTAGCCATTTATGTTTCTTACTTGAATCATTCATTTGCTGTTGATTTAAAATAGCAAAATATTGGAAAGAGTATGGAAGGGCCAACGTTGATGTAAAAAAAAGGATATTGTTTCCTCTAATCAACAAGGAAAGTTGATTATGTAAAATATAGACCACTGAAAAGTAAGCTATTGAATAGAGATTGAAGCTTCATTATTGTCCTGGATAGGAAATATAAAAAGTGTTAATCATTTGGTGTGGGATTCCCCTCTGTATGTTATGAATGTTTTCTTACTATTGTTTAATAAAGAATATGTTTGGCTTATATCAAGACAGAATAGAATTAGGTGGGAAGACTAAACTGAATGCTGGGAGAAACAAGGCAGGGTCAGAGAGATACCATGTAGCTGCTGAAGAAGGCAGACTTATCAGTAGGCCACAGCCTCATGCTGATACATTGATTAATAGAAATGGGTTAAATTAAGATGTAAGAGATGGCTAATAAGAAGCTTGAGCTAACAGGCCAAATAGGGTTGTAAGTTAATAAAGTTTCTGTGTGAATATTCATGTCTGGGTGGTCAGGAAATGAATGAGCAGTTTCTGTTTACAACCATTAAGCAGCATATTTTGTTAAAATTATGTGACTTAGTAAGTTGATGTTGCTATTACAAAAGGGCTAAGTTTCTTAAGCTATAAAATTTATGTCTTACAAATCTGAAGGCTGTAGAATTGGCTATTAAGTGCTAGTACAGGCAATAGAAAAGGCTGAATTACTGAGTTTTAGAAGGTAAATTCTTTTTGTATATTCACAGGGCTGAAAAAGTAACTAGATTTTATTTCTTTGTTTGAAGGATAACCATGCTATTATTAAAGTTCCAGTCTTTTAACATATCCTGAATACAATTATCTCACAAGTAATTCACCCCCTTATGAACACAGTGGATCTTGAAGCCACACTATGTAAATTTTGGAAAGACACAAATATTCAAGTTTTATTATAATAAACAGGAGCAGAATGACTTAATCGGAAAGGGATATAAAAGAAAGAAACAACTTAGCATTTCTTGATATATTCTATTACATAATTCTCAGAATGCTATAAATTTCCTTATAGAGGACCATGTACCTAGAATAATTCTGACATGGTTTTAACCTATCATTTTTTTGCTGTAGAACAAGCCTTCTATACACTGTGAAAATGTATTACTTTCATTGGTTAATAAAGAAGCTGAACTTGCCAGTAGTTGAACAGGATAAGGTTAGGCAGGAGAGCCAAATTGAGAACACTGGAAAGTGAAACGGAGGAGTCTGGAGTGTCAGAGATGCAGAAAGAAGCATATTGGGCATGCCATGCTAAGAAAATATACCATGTTATATGGAAAAACAAAGATAATGAATATAGGTTAATTTAATATAAGAGTTCGCTAGTAACAAGCCGGAGCTATTGGCCAAACATCTGTAATTAATACTAAGCCTCTATGTCGGTTACTTGGGAATTGGCCACTGGGATAGAAACTTATGCCTACAATATTTAACTTTATAATGTCTATTGTTTCAGGGAAAATAAAAAATATAACTGATATTTTACTGTCATCTTAAATATAGAACATTTAAATGGTTTCTGACTGTCACGTATGCCAGCTAAAGCAGACTATATCTTCACAGCATTTCATTCAATCAAATGGATGTTAAACCATCACACAGAAAATATAGTAAGTAGTTAAATTTTAATTCCATTTTATAACATTTTATTGTTGGGGCTTTATCACTTTTTACAGAACCCAAACTCTTAGAAACTGTGCAGCTTATTTCTGAATTTGTGTTTTTCTTTAGTAATTCTCATTCTTCTCTGAAACACTATCATTCTTTTACTTGGTACTTTAAGACACATGAATTCTGTGCAATAAATTTGTCTCATTAAGGAACTGCTGATGTAAACTATGGTGTGCAATGGTAATTCCCACAAGGTGACTTTATTATAAGAAAATAATAAAAGGATGGGACATATTAGACATTATATTAAATGATGATCATGCTTCATTCATTTATTCCTCAAGTCAGCTGTGATATGTCAATAACTATTTTCTGACTTTAGATAATAAGTGTGTTACTTTATTTTCTTAAATATATGTATATATCTATACATACACACACTTTACGTCCATCCCCTCAATCTGTGTGAGTTATTATAAACTAACTGACTTAAAAACCAAGACTGTTCCCTTTTTTCCCTGAAAACCATAAATCTGAAAGGCTCTTTTTGAGAATGAATGCTTTTGGCCTTGTGTCCTCTGGCTTCTTTGATTTTCAAAGCATCACTAGAACCTCTGCTTCTGTTTCACAACAATGTCTCCTTTGTGTGTTGTCTCTTACATCTAGTTCTATCATTAGTTTCATACCCACCCAGTGAACTAGAATATCACCTAATTTTTTTTTTGCTTAAATCTGTAATGATCCATGCCCAAATAATGTCAGGTTTCACATTTCCAGGGATTTGCATGTGGACCCACAGTTGGAGAGCCACAACGCAACTCACTATGAAGACTAGTTGTAGGTCTCACAATAGGGAAAATTAGAACTCATCCATTAAGATACTTTAGCAAAGAAGAAGTAGGAAATGGTCTTTCCACAATAACAGCTATTCACAAATTTTCTCTTTATTTTTCAATGTGGGCTTAGTTCCTTTTGAAAAATGCTTCTTTTCATCATTCTGAATTACCACTTTTTCTTAATAAGTATAAAATGAGAAAATATGAATGAATTTGCAAATACTATAAAGTCTTAACCCAATCAATATTCAAAATTAATTGAAAAGGAAGATAATATAAAACAAAGGCAATAGAATTTATGTTTATAGATTGATAACAATAGTTTTGAATACAATTTTTTTAACAAACTCCCTTCATAGAAAATCTGAATAGCCATACAAGCTATATAGTGTTGTGGAATATTATGCTACATTTGTTTATGATGTGGAACATTTGTTTAATAATTCAAAGTTGTGTTACATTCTTTTATTGTACATTTATTTAACTCTTTGAAGCCGTGTTACCTTGTCTGCCTAAAACACCTGACAGGTCGAATAAGGAACTGAATGGCCAACAGGAGAAAGGACAGGTAGGGTTGGCAGAGGAGCAAATAAATAGGATCGAAAGAAAAAAAAATAAGGATCAAGGCACAGAAGAATAAAAGGGGTCAGCCACCTAGCCACACAGTTATCCAACGAACAGGACTGAACATAAAATATACAAAATAAGAAAAGTCAAGTCTCAGAGGCAAATGGTAGATTGGATACTTAATAGTTAAGAAAAGCTAACTAACAGCAAGTTAAGTTAAGCCTGGGCACTTAAAAGTAATAATAATGTTCACGTGTATTTGTTTGGGAGCTTTGTAATGGGCCCTTCCAAAGAGAAATGTTTAAAAACAACTTCCCAGTTTCATTTTACCTACTAAGTACTTTTTTTGCAAAAACCCCACCACAGTGGTGCTACTGCATGGCGACTTGGCAATTTTCCAGGCTCGTGCATGCTTCCCTCTCCCCTTCCTCTTTCCCAGCCACATGGCAACTTGTGCAGCTTCTGTTTTGTGTTCCCTGCTTGTGAGCTCTAGGCTCCTTGATGTTCTGGACACTACAAAACTCAGTGTATGTACAGAGTTAATTTAATTGTTCTAAATTTTCAAGCAAAGCATATTTGTCAGTATTTAAGGAGGCACCAACGCTCCAAACCAGAGCAGCACAGGACTGTTCTTCTGCCACTGATCACCTCTCTCCGCCATGTGGCTGCAACTGTGATATCTGCTGGCCAATAAAGATTATTGGTCCTGCAACAATATATTGAAATCTAATGGAGGCAAGTAAATTAATAAATTTGAAGTTATATGTTGGAAGACAATATTCAGTAACTTAATAACCTTTTTTATACTATGGATGCTATTCTGCAAGGCTTATATGGTTTTTCTGATACATCCACTTTTTGGATATTGGGACTTATCTTTGTTTTTTCATGTTATATCCTTAAGAAAATGGTTTAATAACAGAACCAAGAATCAAGCACTACAGTCTTTACAGACTACTAATGGACAGATAACTGACAAGATTTATACCATTGAAAATCAAAAGTTAGCTGAAAAAATTAAAACCATTGAAAAGAATATCATTAATTTCACCAAAAAAATTCAATCCATATCAAAGGATACTGAGAAATTATCTGAAAGAATTCATACTGTTGAGATTGACAATCAAAATCCTTTAAAAAGTTATGATAGGTTAACAGATAAGAGTATCTCTTCAGGAAGGCAATCTGCATGCTATTCAAATAATGTCCAAGGATGAGATGTTATTTTTAAAAGAAAACTTCATATCTTGGAATCACCTGTGCAGAATGAGGACAGGAGACTGGGTGAATCAATGAATTGCTAAAAATTTATACAGAACAAGAGATTCAGGCTTTACAAAAGTCAGTAGTAAAAAGATTTGAAATGATCGAGGAAATTATTAGAGTTAATGAACAGGGAGAGAAGGTACAAAGACAGGGCTTATAATCTTCAGTATGTGTCAGAGTCAGAGATGATTTACCCAGGATTTCAGCTTCCTACCTTGTAATCATCTCTGTAAAAGCATCAAGTTCTAAATACCCAAAAGGGTCCAAAGAATGTTGATGGAAACCTATAGGTATGAATGAACTAAAAGAAATTTAAAAAGCAGTAGCATCTTTTTTTTCTTTTTTTTTGTTATTCTTTTTTTTAATTATTATTTATTTATTTATTAATTAAAGATTTCTGTCTCTTCCCCGCCACCGCCTCCCATATCCCTCCCCACCTCCAATTAACTCCCCCTCTCTCATCAGCCCAAAGAGCAGTCAGGGTTCCTTGCCCTGTGGGGAGTCCAAGGACCTCTCACCTCCTTCCAGGTCTAGTAAGGTGAACATCCAAACAGCCTAGGCTCCCACAAAGCCAGTACGTGCAGTAGGGTCAAAAACCCATTGCCATTGTTCTTGAGTTCTCAGTAGTCCTCATTGTCCGCTATGTTCAGCAAGTCTGGTTTTATCCCATGCTTTTTCAGACCCAGGCCAGCTGGCCTTGGTGAGTTCCCGATAGAACATCCCCATTGTCTCAGTGTGTGGGTGCACCCCTCGCGGTCCTGAGTTCCTTGCTTGTGCTCTCTCTCCTTCTGCTCCTGATTTGGACCTGGAAACAACCTAGATGTCCTTCAATGGAAGAATGGATGAAGAAAGTATGGAATATATACATATTAGAGTACTACTCAGCAGTAAAAAACAATGACTTCTTGAATTTTGCATGCAAATGGATGGAAATAGAAAACACTATCCTGAGTGAGGTAAGCCAAACCCAAAAAGAGGAACATGGGATGTACTCACTCATATTTGGTTTCTAACCATAAATAAAGGACATTGAGCCTATAATTCGTGATCCTAGAGAAGCTAAATAAGAAGGTGAACCCAAAGAAAAACATATAGACATCCTCCTGGATATTAACCTGTTGTAATAGGAGTGGTGGACTACTTTCCTGGCACCTGGCTGCCCTCACGGCTAGCTTTACCCAAAATAATTACACGGAAACTGTATTCTTTTAAACACTGCCTGGCCCATTAGTTTCAGCCTCTTAACCCATTTCTAATAATCTATGTAGCACCACGAGGTGCGCTTACCAGGAAAGATCTTAACCTGCATCTGTCTGGAGTGGGAGAACCATGGCGACTCACTGACTCAGCTTCTTCCTCCCAGCATTCTGTTCTGTTTACTCCACCCACCTAAGGGTGGGCCTATCAAATGGGCTAAGGCAGTTTCTTTATTAATTAACCAATGAAAGCAACAGATTAGAAAGAAGTCACTCCCACATCATTAACCTTCATCAGGCGATGAAAGGAGACAGAGACAGAGACCCACATTGGAGCACCGGACTGAAATCTCAAGGTCCAAAAGCAGTAGCATCTTAGAGCTTGCATTCACCATTTGTTTGGGAGGTGGTAAAGATGTGGGCTTCCAACAACAAGGTTTCTCTACACAATTTGCTTCAATTAGTTTTCACAGTCCTGGAAGATAGGCCACAACTACTGTGGAAATGCTATTGGTGAAAAAAGGCAAAACTTTCAAAACAACAGGGAAAAGCAAAAGGATTTGATGTTTCTCAAGACCAAATTCTTGGTGAGGGCACTTATGCTGACCAATGGGATCAAGTTTAAGGCTGATTAAGTAATCACACATTTCTTAGATGTTATAGCTATCATGGATGTACCTGCACTAATTAAGAGAGATTGTGGTCTGGTATGTGTCTCTAAGAAGATGAAACAACATTTTGTTTAATATAATATAAAGTTTATTATAGATATACCAAGCAATCCTACAGGTCAGGTAGTTAGAAAAGCAAAATTGAACTATAAATGATATGTTAAACAAACAAAAAGATGGAAAATACCCTCAGAAACAGATAACATAATGCTTTATTAACCTTGAATTTTCTTAACGCTAATGGGAAAGGAGCAATGGCACCAGAGAGACATTGGATAATAGAAACTGCTTCTGAATTAAATCAGCTGGTGTATTTCAAGAATGTGTTGACCTCAGAATGGAAAACCAGGGCATGTGCTACATTGGGGAAGGGGTTCTGCTCTTGTTTCCACAAGAAAAAAAAGCTATGGATACCATTAAAATTAATAAAATTCTGTTTGCAAAAGAGAAACCTCTTGAAAAAGAGAAATTACAGTTCATCCACAGAGGTGACAACAATATAGTTAGTAAGGAAACCTTGTCAGGGTTGGGGCAGGGTACTCATCTTCAAAAAGTCGAAAGACCTTGGATGTCTAGATGTCTAAAGAAGATATGTTACTATCCAGAAAGTATCACCAAGTAAAGAGAAATCTTATTTATGATGGTGTATCATAAGCATGGTAATGTTTGATTACCTGAACAGGTAAATATCTTTACTTAAACATCAAAGCTGGCTTTGGAGTTGGACAATAGCCATCCTTCTCTAAATCCAAGTATGTTGCTAAAAGAAAAATTCATAATTTCTGCCTCATGTTAGGAGCCATCTGGTATGGGACAGAAAGAAGAAAGAATTTGAGAAAAAAAATTCTTTTCTCCATGCCTATTTTTGTCTCTATTGTACCTTTCATTGAATATATGTCTACATAAACAATGTTTATGTTTTCCACCATGAACAATAAATTTTCCATCTGTAATCTTTAAAGTTTCCATGAAGAAGACGGGGTGCCTCAACAATGACCTGACCTGGTTAATATCGTATCATGATATTGATAGTGCTACTTTAAGACTGGTTTTGGGTATCAGCTGCTCAATATGATTCCAACTTGGTTAGCCAAAATGGTGTGCCTTCTTATAACATACTGGCCAAAACTTCAAACAGGAACCTCAGAAAAACTCTATTGACTACTCAGAGACAATTTGCAATTATACCAGACATCAACTTAACCATCATTTTACTTACACAGGAACTTATAAAGAACACATCACCCCCACAAGAGCTGGAAGAAATTCTAGAAGACGATATTCGCTCTTCCAACAAAGATTGTCCTCAGGGCTAGGGACATCAATTATGGGTTGATTTTAACTGTTGGCTGTAATTCTAGATTTTATAGTTGATTTTTTATTGTATATAATTTTGTATTAGGCTTAGAACTCTCCTATTTAAGCAAAAGGGGCAGTGCTGTGGAAACTCCTTCAGCCAATAGCCTTTAAGATACCATCCCATTTGGGCATGGTCTCTTATACTAAATGCAGTCATAAAGCTTGTGTGCTCTCTCTCTCTCTCTCCTGGCTTCTGGATTCAGTTTCTCTTCCCCATCCATGCAAATGACTGTGATCTGTGAGTCTACCCTAAATAAATAACCCTTTATTATACTCAATTCTGAGCTAGTGTGGGATTACTTTATAGCATCCATCGTCACACTTTCCACTCCCTCACTTCCTCCCATTCCCACCACTCCCCGCCCCATACCACCCTCATTCACTCCTCAGAGAGGGTAAGGCACATTCTTTTGGGGAAGGTTCAAGGCCCTCCCTACTATATGTAGTTGAACAAGGTATCCATCCAAAGAGAATGTGTCCCCCAAAAGTTTATACAAACAGTAGTGATAAATCCTAGTGTCACTGTCATTGGCTGTGTAGTCTGCCCCAGTCATATATCTGTCACCCACATTTAGAGGGTTTAGTTTAGTTCTTTGCTGGTTCCTTTCCCGTCCAGCTGAAGATGATGAGCTCCCATTAGCTCAGGTAGACAGTTTCAATGGGTATCCCATCATGGTCTTGTCCTCTTCGCTCATATTCTCATTCTTCCCACTCTTCAACTGGATTTGGGAGTTCAGTCCAGTGCTCTACTGTGTGTCTCTGCCTATTTCCATCAGTTGCTGTGTTAAGGTTATACGGTGACATTTAAGATTAGTCAACAATGTGACTATAGGGTAGGCCAGTTCAGGTACCCTCTCCTTTATTGCTTAGGGTCTTAACTAGGTTTATCCTCATAGATTTCTGGGAATCTCTCTAGTGCCAGGTTTCTTGTTAACCCTATAATAGCTCCCTTAATCAAGATAATTCTTTTCCTTGCTCTTATCTCTGTCCTTCCTCCATCTTTACTATCTCAGTCCCTCAAGTTCTCAGTAATCATATGCACAGTCCTCCATGGAGTTATCAATCAGAATGAGAACTTATATGGCATTAAGTGAACACATGTTCTTTCTCGGTTATGAGGTTTACTTATGCTTAATTTTTTATATATAGACTTTACTTGCTCAAGTAATCAGCATATATCTCTCAAGAAAAATAGTGCAATTCATGTATGTGCATGCATGTGTGTGTGTGTGTGTGTGCGTGTGCACTGAAAGGGGTAAAAAACTACTTTTCAGCTTCAGACATCTATCGTCTCATCATATTCATTCATGTCAATGTGAATACATCATTAATTTCTTTTTCAGTCAATAACATCTTTAGGAAAATTCCCAAATCCCTTTTCATGACTGGCTTTGTCAAGTCATATCCATCAACTGAAGAAGCTCAGTGGAAACAAATGTCACTGTGAGTTATAAGGACAAAATGGGAACAAGCTCTGCCTCATGTGCCTCATGTCACCATTATGCTACTGATATACTGAGTGCTGAGCCACAAATTAGGAAGGAGATGGGAAGTTTACCCGACTATATAATTTCTAAAAATTATTAAGTCATGTCAAATTAGCCAGATAGATGTGATGCAGTGGTTATTATTGGAAATAAGGAGAACAGAAATAGCATTTACAAATCACAATAGAACAAAAGAGGCAGATAAAACAGTAAGTGCTAGAGAGATAGAAATAGATAATAAAATACCATTTTTAATAATTACTACCTTGGTTTCAACTCTTCTTAATATTTATTTCTCATTATTTATGATATATTTTTTATGTTGATGCATTAACTATTTATAATTTGAAATTAAACTAAAGTACAGTACAGTAAAGAGGTTGATGTCCCTACTCACACAATCCCATCTTGGTTAATAACATGCCAAATTGTAAACATTTTCTTTTTCCTTTATCTGTGTATGGTTAGTGAATAATGGAAAATTCTTGATGATTAATATCTATGCATAAAAATATCAAATCCTAAATTTTAATGTCAGGATTCAGCCTCAAATATATTACATAGGTTTTAATTTTATTTACTGTGGCTGTCAATATAGTCTTATTACTCTATTTCATTTTTGATCTTTAATGAAGTACCTGTGAGTTATGATGTGGAAAAATGTCAGGATGAGAAAATGATGCTTGCCATTTTTTCCCAGCTGTGACATTTCAGTATTATGAGCTATCCTTCACAAGGTCAGGAATATATGACCCCCTCTGATGCACTCATTATGCCTCAGTCCCAAAAATGAAGCCGGGGAAAGGAGTATATACTTAAAGGCTGGCTAGGCATGGTTTTGTAAAGTTACTTACCCAGAAGAACCTGCAATGGATATTAATTGCTGGATTTTGGATTGTGTGGGTAAAAGTACACTGGAAATGAATTTGTCTCCCTAATGCCTGGTATGAGCAAGAAAACAGATGAATCATCTTATAAACAAATCAATGCTTTTATGGGTTAAAGTTTGATGGAAGATAATTTTATTGGCTTTGTAAAAGTTTACCATTGGTTTATTTTCTCTTGAAATTTGTCTATCATCTCATTATGTATCAAATATGACTACCACTTACCTGTTAAGGATCAAATCTCTGAACAGAAAGTAAAGATACATTATAATAAGTTATCTTTATTATTTTTAGGAAAATTTACAGTTTTCTTCACATCCAAGTTTATCTTCTTAAATATAATCATTATCTTTATCTTTGAAGAAAATCTATACAGTCTGGTTTTAAAATAAAACTCAGGCCAAGAAATAACAGAAGCCAAACAGAGTTTGTACAAGATCAACAAGTCAGAGATGAGCCTAGAAGTAAATAAGATATTATAGACAAGTCTAGCCCAAATAATAAAATTTCAGTAAACCTCAGCATGTTCATATATGATATAACCAGTCTTCCAAAATATTAACAATTTTTGGTATATTTTCTACATATGTGTCTGTGATGGCATTTTTGTGAGGCTTAATTGAAGAGATAAGACTGAACCTAAATATTGTCTGCAGTGACCCATATAGTGAGTTTGTAAACTGAATAAAATGGGGAAATGGAATAAGCCTAATGAGCCCAACAGTCATTGATTTCTTATTTCTAACTTGAATGCAACATGGGCAGCCTCATCATACTTGATTTCTAATGCCTTTCACCCATAAAGAACAATGTCATCTCAAGACAGAACCCAAAATATATCCTTCTAGTGAAAATGAAAGAAAGACGACAGATATCTGATAAATTATTTAGTAAAATCTGAAAATCCTTAACTGTGTAGATGAAGAAATAATGAAATCAGGAAACAGAAAGCATGAAAGTGAAAAAAACCCAGATAGTAAATGGATTCCATAGTGTTTTGTCATAAAGCAAGGGAGTGCAGGTTTAATATTGTGACAATTTAAAAGATTATTAATAAGAAAGTGTAAGAAGTGAAAGGAATGATTAATGTAGCCAATCACATAATGGGCACAAAATATTTGCCAACTTTACATTCAACATGATATTAATATTAAAGTATATAACACACAAAAATTTAATCACCAAGAAAGACAATGTCCAAGAAATAAATAAACTGATAAATAAATATGAAAAAAACATATGGACATTTTCCAAATGAAAAAATAAAATGGATGGCAAACTTGGGAGAAGATGCTTAATATCTTTAACCGTCAAAAAATATAAATCAAAACATACTGAGATTCTATCCATCTCGTTTAGATAGTTTAACATAAAAATTTTATAAGGCTTCAACTCTGCACAAAGAATTGAAGACAACTAAGGAACACTTTGAATAGGAGAAATAGTATTCCCCAGGGAAGAGCACAGCAACTGGTTATCCAATAATAAATGGTTAACCCTGAAAATATATATACAAGTAGCATAGATACAGGGTATGCTAAATTTAGAAATATATATGTACATATACTTATTTTTATAGCTAAAATTAGTAACAAAAGAGGCCATGCATTTGAAAGATTAATAAAAGTGTATGGAGAGAGGAAAAGCTAAGGGATATTGTTGTACTAGCAAATAAAAAACAAAACAAACAAAAGTAATTATATGCAAAATATAATGACAAAATACTGACAAGGATCTGGTCAAAACAGGAATCTAATATACATAGGAAGGATATTATTAATACAGTCATGATGACACTCAATATGGAGTTTCCCCAAAGAAATAAAATATAAAACTGTGATATTAACAACCGGCAATTTTCATGGCTTTATACTTAAAGAAATCAAACCAGCACATAGTACACATAGGCCACACCTATGAATCTTGCAACATTGTTTACAAATCAAATCACATCAGCCTAAATTTCCATATATGGATGACAGGCTATAGAAAATGCTGTGTATCATGCAGCTGTCAAGAAGACTACAAACTGTCATTTTCAGGAAAATTCAAGGAACTAAAGATAAAAATTTCCATCTCATATGGGAAATATTAATGTTTAAATACATATGAATTGCAATGACACTATTTAATAATGGGAAGTTGACCAGTGGGAGAAGAAAGAACAGTAAAAAATGGATAAAGTGAAACATGCATGATAAAATATCATACATATGCATGAAAACATCATAATGAAGGCCACAGTTTTGAACAATTGTACATAAATTAAAATTATTTTATAGATAGCCATCCTGATTAAATGTTTATGTGCAACAAAAGTTATTTAACAGGATTGTTGGATAAGAGCCTAAAGGAAACTGTGGGATAAAACAGAACAAAGACAGAAATGTATGTATTAGGATAGTCAGGGATTTAGTTGGGGTGCTAGGGATATGGCTTCATAATAGAGAGTCTGCTGCCCTGATTTCGATCTCTAGTACCTAAAAATAAATAAGATACAAATAAGCAAGCAAATAAAAAATAATACTGGAAGAAATGATATCAGTTCATAGGAATAATAAATAGTAACCCCAAAATTATCAATTATGGAGACACTGTCTAGGTTTGTATTTGATTTCTAGAGATTGAGATCTGTTTGTCTTGATAGATAGCAGTGAGAAAACAGTCTTGAACTGATGAAGAGAGACACATCCATCTAGATCATACGCAGGTTCAGTGTGAGTTTTCAGTGCTGTTTTGATGATGATTCCTGGAGTTAATGTAGATTTGTAGGTTAAGAGCCGCTCCCCGATTGTCCTTCCTTCTCAGACCCAACCTATAGTTTAGGAGCTCCTCAGGCTATTTACATTCCTCATAAATAGCACGTGTTTCAGTGTTTTTTTTTTTAATCTTCTCCTTCCTTTTCTCATTAGTTGAAACAACCAACCCACATCAATCAGGAAACTTGCTTTACGTTAAAGTCTTTTTTTTTTTGTTTGTTTGTTTTTTGTTGTTTTGTTTTTGTTTTTCGAGACAGGGTTTCTCTGTGGTTTTGAGCCTTTCCTGGAACTAGCTCTTATAGACCAGGCTGGTCTCGAACTCACAAAGATCCGCCTGCCTCCCCCTCCCAAGTGCTGGGATTAAAGGCGTGCGCCACCACCGCCTGGCTTGTTAAAGTCTTTTACTGAAATACAGACCAGGAAACAGTTGAAAGAAGAGAGACCTGGACTGAAAGTCTTCGGGGGCCCTTATTCTTGGAGCTTGTCTTCCTCCACCATGGATTAGGGATGGTTGAGTTACATCACTCTCCTCATACACCAGTGAGTTCTTGGTCACAGAAGCTCATCTGGCTTCTCTTGTGCACAGTATAGGGTTTTCATTGCATTGGTTTGACAGGGTGGAGTCACTGGACACAGACTTGAACTCAGTCTCCAATTTGTTCTCATCCTCAAAGGTTGGAATGGTATAATCTCGCTCAAGGCTTTAGCCTCCTAAATATATACCCAGTTCCTCTGATCAGATCCCATACTGAAATGGTCATCACATCATACTGTCATGAGACATCTTGTCAAAACATACACAAATAATTGAATATCTCATATCTCATCTCACTTGGGCAAAGTCTAAATTTGCCATTATTACCAGGGCATCCCCAGACAAGAGTGTCATGCCCATGGGTAATGGGTACAGAGATTAAACCACTCTGGAAATAATTTTAGTGAACAGCATTTATTGCACACAAGCAAACATTTATATAGAGGGAGTCTACCTACTGTTATTGGTTAGAACATGGCTTCAGATTGGATAGTGAGTGCTCATACCACCAAGGTCTCTATGCAGAAGAAGTGCCTGAATGGAGACCTAGAGAGTGCAGACTTATCCACAGCCCAACTACTGGCTACTCAAACTTCTTAAGAATTCAGTGTTCTGACTTCTGGGAACAGCCAGGAGCATGGTGTACCAGGCTTCTTATCAAAAAGCATTATGCCAAGTAAACTGGCTGCCCGTTCATACCTGCATTTCCTCCTACATAAATTCTTTGTTCCCTAAATGAAGCACAAAAAGCAAACTTTCTGTTTACTAACATGAAACTATTTAAAAAAAAAAAACTATGTGTTTGTCTTTCTTTGTGGGAAGTCCTGATTTCTCCTGTGGGGAGAATATACAGAGGTTTGGATTGGTAGAATATTTCCGGGGAACTATCAGCAGAGGATGCCTTGGAAAGACTACTGGAGACAGGGTGTGAAATACTAGAAAATATGCAGTTTAAAAAGTAATATTAGGATTTAACTGTGAGATATGTGGAAATAGTGGAAAGACATGACAATATATTTTCTAACTCAAAAGTATATGAAAAGAACAGATTTAGTGACAATGGCATTAAGGAATAATGTGATATAGATGTTGTGCACACTAGTGAATTGCACAGAAGTCTGGGTTGCCCTTCCAACCTGTGCCAAAGTTGATGCACAGTGTAGAAGAGGTTTAATGACAATATATTTATTGGCTTCTGCAAAACTAAATATTCCTGTCTTCCAAATAATCACTGATTTCTCCAATCCATTTATCCTAGCTTATATTTCATACATAGAAATCCTACATTATATTATGTGCTTATTTTTGTTTGCTGTCTTGAACTGAAATATTTTAATGATTTCAAGTAAATCATTTTAAATAAGGTAATTACTTTAGTGTGTATAATTTTCAACATATTTAATTATATTGCCATGCATCTCTTTAATAGTAGAATCTTACTCTGTAAATGTGTAGAAAGTTGCAACAGTATCAGATATCATAGTGGGCAAACACACGCCTATGTTTACCACTTCACTAGGCCATATATTCTCACGAGAATAGCAGTTATCTTCTAGTCATCAAATGATTGCTCTGTGATGTACAACTGTACATTGTTTGTTGTGCCTGCCTATTGTAATAGACTGATGTCTGGCCCACAGTAGCAATAAGCAGTAAATGATAATGCTTCCATTTAAATATGTAATTTTCCAGGTTAGAATTTCTTCTCTCTTTCCATTCACTCATTTACACTATATTGCAGTTTGTGATGAGAACCTTACTTCATATGCAGTTTTACATTCATAACCCAGTTAGAATATTGTAAATATTTTAAACCAACTCAGTTGTGTCTGAGTAGGGAAATGAAGTGCTTGGATGAACCAGTTCTGAGATGCCCTCACTTTCACTTTTCCATTGGTTCACATCTACCCTTGGTATTTTGTGTGTCATCGTGCCACAGAGAACTCAAAAGGGAGCTGAGGCACCTCACTGTTAAGATCTATTCTGAAACTAAGAAGGCTTGTCAGTAACAATATTTCTTCTTGATTTTTCATTTAGGATACAGGTGTTAAACTCTGAAGCCTGCTACCTTTAAGTTTCAGTGCAGAAACTTTCACAAGACTCCCACCCCAAGCCAGAGAAACTATTGGGATGACTTAAAACCATCCAATTATATATAAGGGTAGAGTTCAGTTCCAATTTATAAAAAAGTACAGTTGTTATTTCTATGCTAACATATTGTAAGTAGTGGGATGATTTTATATAAATCAGCCTGGATTTTAGTACATGTTTTAGTTTAAAAATTATCTTAATTTTGAGTATCAGATTTATTTAATGTATATTTTTCATGTCTCAAGTAGTTAAAATTTATTAAAAAAATCACACAGATAATAGTCATAAACAATAAAGACAAGAGTGATTCACTAGCACCATGTTGTGTTCATGTCAACCTGCTTCTGGCTTTAAAGGGTTGGGTGTGCCAATTTTGAAGATCAAGAATTACCTTTACTACTTCCTGTCCTAATATGGTCCACCTCTGCTTTTTTCCCCACTCAAACAAAAATGAAGAGGGGAAAGGAACAATTGAAAAATTACCAAATGACAGAATTATTAACATTATGAAAAAACAAAATTAATAGTAAAAAAATCTTGATTTTATTTGAATATTTTTACTTCTTTCTGTTTGTGACTGCACTGTTTATTTAATCTTCATAGGCTTTTTTTTGCACTATAGCTGTTTAATAATAACTAAAGTTTCTTTGGAAATGAATCACACCAGAACCCACTAAGCAAGGCTTTCAAGTCATATCTCTAGGTATATCTCAGTTCTGACCTTTATGACCCTTTAAAGTGTCTTTCCAAATAGCTAATCGAGAACAGCTGTTTCCAGAGACAACAGCTGCTACAATTAAACAAATGAGAAAAACTGGCAAATGAAGACCCAGATACACTTTAAATAGACCATTCAGTGCTCTGAAAATCATCTAGAAGTTCTATAAAGGTCAAAGAGATAAAAAACCATGTCTGTTGCACATATAAATTCATTAAAAGCTACTTGCCAAAAACAGCTTTCAGTCAAACAAAAATTGTCAAGTGCTCATTTAAAGTAGTCCAGCAATTATAATGATGGGAAGCAAACTTTTCTGTTCTGCAAAAATAAAGTCCAATCTGTAGAATTTTCAAATTTGTACCCTTCTATGTTTCTCAACAAGCTGCAGTATGCTCCAATCTAATGATGAAAATGAAAATACTTTTCTTGTCCTTTTGTCCCTATAACTTTACTTTTTGTTGGTAGTAAAGATGTAAAGTAATAGCCATTATAAAACAAATGTAGAAATTAAACTCAGTAGCAAGGGAATGAAATGTTATAAAAAGGTGATAATTGTTTTGGTTTTGAAAAATGGAGATAAAATATCAAGAACAAGAGCAATTATACAGGAGAGAGAATTGAACATTACATATACTGTGTCAGGAGATGGACATAGAGAGAAAGATTGAAGGAGAGCACAGATCACAAATGTCAGGGGGTATCAGAGTTGTCAAGGATTTTTGTTAAAATATGTTCCTGTAGCACCATTCTGGATAATGGGATACAGGAATTCTGAGATGGCATTGTATCTTCAGTCTTCTAAACACTTCTTGGAACCCTGATGAAGCAAGTGAGCAAAATGCATGTATGCCAAGACTGATTTATAAACAAGTGCTTTCTGAAGAGTGGTCTGTGGACCAGTATCACTGTATCCCTACTTGGCAACTTGTTATAAATACTAATTTGGGGATCAACACCATATTTGCTATAACTCTTGGAGTTGAATTGGGTTTCTGTGTTTTAATAAATCAACGAGAGGATTTTGAACCATGGCTGAAGCTTTAAAAACATAGGCGGATCTCTGTGAGTTCGAGACCAGCCTGGTCTACAGAGCTAGTTCCAGGACAGGCTCCAAAACTACAGAGAAACCCTGTCTCAAAAAACAAAAACAAAAACAAAAAACAAAAAACAAAAAACAAACAAAAAAAAACATTGCTTAGTAGTGTGAAGTTCCCAGAGAACTATTTACTCTAAGTAATCTTTCCCATTGTAATCTCAAAAGGACTACCAAGACAGTAACTATTAAAAAAATCCATACTTTATTATTTAGATTTTATTTTTCAGAAGCATAAATAAAATTAGCAGGACATTGAAGGGAGCACTAACCATGTATCCTGACTGACTTCATCCTATCAGTCTCGTTCCTGTTTCACTAAATGTCATGGAATATAAATTTGAATTAGGATATAGTTTGAAGAACAAGTTCCTGAATTATAATTCTCTATCTGGAGAACTTGATTTTTCTACCTTGTTTTAGTCAGTAATACTGACAGACATTTTATGTTGTTTGTAGTGTCTGATGAAATTACTCATTACGTGAAATTATGAGAACAGATTAACAATGAGGGTTTCTTCAAAGTCGCCAAATCTCTCCTAACGATATCACCAGCATTTGTTATAATTTATTTTCTAGACAATAACTCCTAAAATAAGGTGGAATCTCAAAATAACGTTTATTTTCATTTTCATGGTTGGTAAGGATATTTAAGGATTTAATGTATACATTTATAGAGTCAGAGGCAGTGACTCAGCAGTTATGAGCATTGGCTACCCTTCCAGAGGACTCAGGTTCAATTCCCAGGAGCCTAGCCTAGACTAGATGCTAGTCTCAGGGAATCCATTACTCTCTTCTGTCTTCCACAGACACTAGACATGCATGTGGTGCTCAGACATATATGTAGACAAAAACCTACACACATAAAAAATAAGCAGATAATATGTATAT
Organism: Neodon shergylaensis; assembly: GCA_025134845.1. Lineage (NCBI taxonomy): Eukaryota > Metazoa > Chordata > Mammalia > Rodentia > Cricetidae > Neodon > Neodon shergylaensis. The sequence goes on from JABTXL010001072.1 coordinate 1,519,562, forward strand.
ATTGTAATGTTGTTTCTTCTCCTTATAACTGCTTATTTGTATAAGTAATGTACCTTCTCTGGAAATTACAATGAGGTTCTGTAAAAATTAAGAATATAACAACCACACAATACAGCTTTATGATCACTGGGCATTTGTTCAAAGAACTCATACAACAGAGATACTTATACATCTCTGGTTATTGCTGTACACTCCACAATAACTTGAAAATAGAGCCTCCATATCTGTCTATCAACAATAAATGGAAAAGGAAAATGCAGCATATATACACAATAAAATTTTACTCAGCTTCTGGGAAACTGAAGTTATGATTCTTTTGGGAAAATAAAAAGAACCAGAAAGTATCTTTAGTAAGAAAATAGAGACTTAGGAAAAAAAATTAAAATCTCCCTTATAGTGAATACTAACTTTTTTATTTATGTAGGTAAACAGTGTTTTTGAGAGTACACACAGGTCATTAAACTATATGGAAGAAAATGAAAGGGAACAAGAGATGTTGAGAGTTTGGAGGGCGGTTGTGATGTTAAACGAGAATCAAAGTTACTGAGTTACTGAGGGCAGGAAAGGAGTAGAGCTGAGGACAAGAAAAAAAAGGTTAAATAGATAAGAATGGGGCTAAATGGAAAGTAATTCATTTCTTTTAAAAATTCCACAATTAAATGCAATTAATTTGTAAACTGATAAGTTATAGAATCTCAATTAAAACATAAAAATCATTTTCCTTGTAAATGAAATGGATGAAATATTAAGATTCAATGATTAATATGAAGGTTCTATTATTACAATTAAGGTAGTCATCAATTGGATTACAGGCGGAAGTCAGTTCAGGCATCCTCTCCACTATTGCTTAGACTCTTAGCTGAGGTCATCCTGGTGAACTCTTGGAAATTTCCCTAGTACCAGGTTTCACACTAACCCTGTAATGGCTCCCTCTTTCAAAATATATTTTTCCTTTTTCCCCCTTTCTGTCCTTCCCCCACTCAACCATCCTGTTCCCTCATGTTTTCCTCCCCCTCACCTTCTCTCCTCTCCTTCCCCTTTGCCCTTTTCCCTCCTCCCATGAATCCAATTTACTCAGGAGATCTTGTCTGTTTTCCCTTTCCAGGGGATACATATATGTTTCTCTTATGGTCCCCCTTGTTACCTAGCTTCTCTGGGGTTGTAGACTGTAGGCTGATTATCCTTTGCTTTATGTCTTATATCCACTTATGTGTGGGTATGTACTGTGTTTGTTTTTCTGGGTATGGGTTACCTCACTCAGGATGTTATCTTGGGGAAACCCACAGAAACAGTTTACCCAAGTTATGGGAGCTCATTGACCCTGGACTAACAGCTGAGAATCCTGCATAGGACCAAACTGGGCCCTCTGAATGTAGGTGACAGTTGTTTGGGTTAAGAAGTTTATGGGATCACTGGCAGGGATCAGGATTTATCCCTATATATGAACTGGCTATTTGGAGTCCATTCCCTATGGAGGGATATCTTGCTCAGTCTAGACACAGGGGGAAAGGCTTGCTTCCCTCAAAGGTGATGTGACAGACTTTGTTGATTTCCCCCTCCCCATAGGAGGTTTTATCCTCACTGAGTAATGGATGGGAGCCTGGGGGGAAGGTGGGAAATGTGAAGGAGGGAGAGAGGGGGTACTGGAATTGGTAAGTAAAATAAAAAAATGATTGTATTTAAAAATAAAAAAATCAATCTTCAGATTATCAAAGCTTTCCAGTGAGTACATAGATCCAACCATAAACACATTCCATTATACATATGTGGAATGTAATTTAGGTCTTTGATTTTTTTATAAGCTACAGAAAAAGCATTCTTGCTAAGTATTAAGTTAAAATTATGGTAACAATAAAAAATGTGGTTAAGGAGGAGTTGAACTACAGTGATTTTTCTTCATTTTGGGGGTATATGTTGTGGTATATTACATAAGAATAAACTCACAAGCTATATTGTCTTTTTGTTGGCTGCATTTTGCCAGGTAGTCTTGATTTTCCTTCCTGAACAGTGACAAAACTGTATCTTTTATTTCAAATGTAATTACTAGTATTAATTCAGATAACACATAACACATCATACAGTTACATATCCCTCTATGTGTTATATATGACATGCAAATAAAATATATACTAATGATAAAGTAATTTTACATCATCTATATCTCTTTTTATTTATATAATGTAAGTTGTGGAATTCCTTTGCTGCCATTAAAGAAGCTAAATGATATTTAAAGTCATTAAAATTGTCATTAGGAAAGTTGGCAGCAGAGATGGAGATAGCCGTTGAAACAGTTAAGAAAGGCTTATTGAATACACCAGTTGAGGAGCTGCTGGAGACTCAGACAATTTGTAGGTTACTGAGTTGATGTGACTAATGCATCAAAACTGAGGTAAAAGCCTGTAGAGACTAGGAGAAAGATGTGTTTGGATGAACTAGCAGCTAGGCTCTGTGAGTAGATGGCTCAATTTGACTTAACAAAGCAGGGACAGTTAAGCGATTTTTTTGTTTCCTGGTTCCTTGATGCACATACTGGGTGACCAGATGACAGATAAAAGGACTTTACCATTGCAGTGATAGTTATCTTCTACCTTCTAGTGTCTATGTAAGGGGATGCACTTTTCTTGGTTTATTATGACTCATAACTTCTTGATTCTGTTTTGAAATGTTATTTGAATATTCTCATGTGCTTTTATATTACACACCAACTGTGAAAAAAAATTGTAGGAGGTACTTTTTCCATTTTCGGAATGGGTTATCTATCAGTGTGCAGTTCTTGTGTTGTACTGGATAGGTGGTGATGTCTATTTGTGCAATTAGATGCAGAAGCATCCCCCCTCTGTATTTTCACCCAAAGTGTAGACAAATGCTACCTGTCAAAGGGTCTCACCTGGGGAAAGGCACAGACTGAAAGTCGGTGTTTTACAAAATAAGGAGTAACTTAGAGAAGAACACAACTTGATCTTGACAAACACCAACAATAAGGACAAGTAAATTAGTTCTAACAGCTCCAAAGTTACAAGTCTGTGTTCTGTGCATTCACTGAAATTGTACACTGTGCCTTCAATTGTATAAAACTAGACTATGTTGATCCAAACATCAAAATACCAAAAGACTGAATTTCTAGCTACTTTTATTTTACCATGATACATTGAATAATACACAGAACTATCATAGATTTATAAAATTAAAATAATAAAGACTATTTTAAATTGAGAATATATGTGCAGTAACTATTTTTCACATTCATAATTGAGTAAAACTTTTTAGAAATAAGGATTTGTTAATATAACAGTTTATCCTGTATTTTGACGGTCATTTTGACAAGTAATAATAGTTGTGATGTTTCCTCGCAAGACTGTCTGTGTGCAAGGAACAGATTTCTAGCTATGAGAAAATCATATCCATCCTATTTACTCTCCACTAGGTCAAATTTATTTCATATGACTATCCAGACAGCATTAAAAAAATCCTAGGAATAAAAATTTAAGGAGAAATAATTAAACAAAATATTACACCAGTCAAGTAGAACCTTTATACTCTTTAGCATAAAGCTCTCAAGTAAACTGCTATTATTTTTGTTCCTGCATATTAAGAGACCCTGGGTTTCAGAGACTGGATATTAATTATTAAGACCTAAGAAGTAGATGGTAAAGACAAAATTAGTTTTAAAACATAGTGATTAATGCATTTATCCACTCAACAGAAGCTTGAGTGAGGGTCCTTCACTAAAGGTCAGAGAGTTTGAGCTTAATTTTAGTCTTTCAAAGTTGCTGACAATAGGTGTGGATACAAACAAGATATCCTACCCAAGGTGTGGTTACTTGGTGTTTTGGATCTTAAGATGACCCATAGAGGTGGACCCACTCCTTCCTGACCAAAGGTCAGAGAATTCAAGCCAATTCCTGCTCCTTCACTTTAAAATAGGAGGTTTGAGCCAGGTGGTAGTGGTTCATGCCTTTAATTCCAGCACTTGGGAGGCAGGGGCAGGCAGATCTCTGTGAGTTCGAGGCCAACCTGGTCTACAAGTGCTAATTCCAGGACAGGCTCCCAAACTACAGAGAAACCCTGTCTCGAAAAACCCAAACAATAAACAAACAAACCAACAAATAAACAAACAAATAAATAAATAAAATAGAAAGTTTAATCAAGGGAGTGGCTGTTTACAGGATTCTTGGTGTATTAGCTGCATATCCTGTCCAAAACATTAGAATAATTAACTCAAGAAATAGTGGCCTGATGTCTCCAGTATTCAAGAAAGTCACTGTTCTGGTTGTCCTTTGTATCATGTTAAAGCAGTCTTTTGCCTTCTCCTTTTTTGGCATTGTTGTATTTAAACCTATAGAAAGTAAATGCAGGTGGGTACAGTATTCAGTATTCACTAAGTTGCCTAACCAGTACTATCCCATGTCTCTGTATTTCTTTAATATCTCTGTTCCTCCTACCTAACATTTTTAATCTACATGTCCCTACTCTGGAACGTACGGATTTAGAGTGGCTGTACCACGGCAAATGTCACTCTAACGTGTGGTTTATGACAGAGCGGTATTGAATCCTACTTAACCTTTTCAGTAGATTCAGACTCCTGCGTTGAAATGGAATTACAAAACTAATTGTTTATCTAAATGATAGCCACATACATAATCATAATAAAAACTTATGTGCTATCCTTGTTTTATTTTTTCGTATACCTTGAAGTTAGTGAAAAATCTTGTGCTTGCCCCATCTGCTGACAACTGAGATTATTAATGCAGACAGTCATTGCCTTTAAGAAGCTGTGATTTTGAAGCAGACACACAGAACACAAAAGCTGCCTCCATCATGTTACTCAAGAAAGGTGTTTTCCACTGTGTGTCAGATAAATAGACACATGTTGTCTTGATCTTTAACATCATTGGCTTTGTTTTGCGTAGGGATCTATTGCTGGGCTTGGGGTGCCTTAATTGTGATTAGTATTCCTTGTGAAACTCCATTGGAGATAATCTATTGTTTCTTCTCTATATTATTTTGGGTTTATATTTATTCTAAATTCCAGAGATAGCAAAGCATTATTTCAGTGTTCTTGTTACACATCTCCTATTACTCACTAATTGCTTTGTAAGCCTGTCCTGATGGGATGCCTTACCTGCTCATCCCAGCCGTGAACAGCTCTCCTGACTCGTTCACCTTCATAGCAAAAGTGAAATATATTAAACAGCACCCACCACATGTGTATGACCTATCCTGTGGTTTTGAATCTTATAACCTAGGCATCTCTGAATTTTGCTTCTTTCACATCCACTATGTGGAAAGCACCTCATGAACCACCACTCAAAACTGTTTCATGCCAGTTTGGATTTCCTAGGAATCAGAATTTGCAACAAAAATTAATGTGCAGATATTGGATAGAAATAGCTCACTTGTGCAACTTCTCTGAAGTAAAAGAAGCAATTGAATTCAGTCAAGGAGAAATTGGAATGGAGTTAATGTCCTGTTAAAATTTTCAGTCATCCCAGAGAGAGCTAGGTCAACCTACATGGACCCTTGTTTAGGCAAGAGGAAAAGGAAAATAAATGCTTCTGTCCATCAGACACAAACTATAGGTTTTGAAAGAAGGGTTCTGGCCTTGAGAAAATTTGCCACCTACATCCCAGGAAGCCATACAGGAAGACAGAGGCTGGGTGTTTTATTAACAGTGTGCCTAGCAGCTAAGAAAATGGGTTTCTCTCCTTTTTTTTTCCATTTTGAAGGTGCACTGGGGAAAAGCATGGCAATGTCAAATTTTACTCCTCCTTTATACTATTCACCCACATACTTATTCTTGCTATAAATTTCAGAAGCAGAAACTTTTAGAAATAAAGAGGTAAATATATGCTGTACATGTAGTACAAAGATGAAAACAAACAACAGAGAGGATTAGAGAGATAGTTCAGTGATTAAGGGAACTTGTTCTGTATTCCCTGAGTTTGATTACCAGCATCTTTATCAGACAGTTACCGATCCACTGTACCTATGACCCTAAGAGTTTTATGCTTCTTCCGACCTCACCAGGCACCCACACATATATGTCACATGGGCATGCATACACACGCACAATTTTAAATCTCAAAAAATAGTATAAAATGTATGTTGTCTTACCATACATCTACTTTAGAGGAAAAATAATCTATATGACTTTTTATAACATAGTACTTATAGAATATTATTTGATTCCTTTGATCAGACATTAATAATGTACTTGTTTTGTCTTTTATCCTGAAGATCTTTTTCATTATGTAATTCTGTGCTGCATAAAGATTATGTTTGAGTAAAAAATCATTGCATATGTTTTCTAAAGAGATTTACGATGTGTAAGGATTATTTTAACTATTTTAAATGCACAAAGTACATCATTGTATTTATATCATTTTGATTTATACATCTAATTAAATTATAAATTCTATTTTAAAAGCCACATTTTATCTTTAACAATCCAGAATTAGTGCTAAATTTCTAAACAACGAAGTTTTCATATTCTTAAAATTTCTTCCCTGTCATTCAAAAAATGGCAAAAAGGCTTCGTCTAAGTTGCCTAATTGGTGTTATTTATAGAACTTATTATGAAATTATATAATTTTTTCCCTGGACATTTGTTATGCATAGTACTCAAGAAGGTTCAAAATGCCCAACAGAGAATAGACCTGGGGTAGTCCCATCCTGAGATTAATTCTCAGTAGGAACTGGAGATAGAGTTCCCAGAACTCACTGGGGCTTAGTTCAAATGAAAACATGAATCATAGGGAAATGTTTGGAGTTAATCTGTGAGCAGTGCTGCCCACAATTCCAGAAATACCAAGTGTAAATCTAACTACGTTAATAATAATAACTATGTTAATAGAGTTAATGGCAAGAGACACAGGGTGGTGAGATTCAAATAGTGTTATGTCCCAAAGCCTCCAGAGCCTTGAAGACCCAAATTTGTGTTCAGAAGGTCATGGAGGCAAAGATTGCTCTTTAGTTTGAAGATGTATTAGTGTTATGTTCGCTTGGATTTGGATCTTTTCTAGGACTCTCATGTCTTTTTGTGGCTTATTGTGCCTTTCGTATGTGTCTAACATCACAGATGAATAGTTGGAAACAAATACTCGTGATGAACTGTCTCTGAATGGTATCCATCTCTAACTCAGAGATTTGAGTGAATGACAGCATGAATGAAAATCCCTCTGACTGATGGAATGGAAGAAATGGATCCTATTTATGAGAAAATTAAGTGTGGAACTATGATTAGTATATCTCCTAAATCTCAATTTCAAACTTGATCTCCATTTTGGCATCAATGGTGAAGTATGAATTTATTAAGTCTTGAAAGCAGATTTTTCTGAAGAACTGATTGGTACCTGATAAAATGAATGGAGGCAACCACAGCAGGTCCTTGATTCACCTCTGCCTGTCTGCCGTGTAAATGTAGAGCATTGCTCCCACTTCCTCTCTATCGCTTCTAGCATTGCAGAAACCTAGACCATGTTACCCAGAAGGACAAAGTATCCCTCAGACACTAAATGTGCCTGATTATTTTCTTTTTACCTAGGACTATATGGACACCTGTAAGGCGCCCCAGCATCACTTTGAACTCTAGCTTCTGGAGATCTGGAATCTTCTCTAGGGGTATCCTCACACATGGGCCATAGTCTCATATAGATGTGCAGAAACATAAAAAATAATAAGTAAACAAAAGTTCAATCATTGAGAAAAAGTAGGAATAATTTTGGTTTGGAAAATTTGGGAAGTGTTTTTTTCTTCTGCATATCTAGAATATAATGGAGAATAATGTTAATAACCCCAAAAGATCCTCTGATTATGAGAGAGAAAATAAACTTGTAGCAAAAAGGCACATGGAAAAACACTTATTAGGAATAAAAATAAGATGCTATATAAATGGAATAGTGCAGTAATAGGTTAAGATGATCACTATAAGAATTAACAAATATTTATTTTACTTTACTAAAATTATTTTTTAAAAAACTGTACAACATAGGAATATTTTTAGCAAATTGATCACTGAAATTGCAAACACTTCCTTAAAATATATTTTTTCTGTTTAGGATTTCATGCATGCACTTGCTTCATTAATGCAGGAATACTGATATATTTGAGACTGCTTTTGCAAATTGGAAAAAAAATGGACTGATTAAAGATTACTGGTAATATAGTTTTTGTTCTGCCCTTGAGAGATCTTGGATTTATGTCTCCTAAGATTGCTGTCACACACCTTGTAAGTAATCAGCAAACCTTGAACCATAAATACAGAAATATATTTGCAAGTAGTAGAAACAAAATTATAGGCATATTTATTCTTCTTATATTTTTGACAACAGCATAAATCACCACTAGTGATTAGTTTGTGAGTTTTGGTGGCTAATAGATATGCAGTCAGCTTCTGATTATATTCAATAATAGATGGAAGTAAAGATATAAACCATTTAGAGGAATAAATCATAGAAACAATTTTTCCAAGGTTTCTATTCATATGTATTTGTTTCAATGTATTTATTAGTAATATAATGTTAACTATAGAAATACTAGTATTACTCACATAGTAGCAATAAATATATTAGCATGATCTATAAACCATACTTTATTATTATAATTAATTAATTTTAACAATTTTATAATTTACATAGGATAGTAAATAATATCAGATAGCAATCAATACACATATTTATATTATCACATATGCCACATTATAGTAAAATTAAATATTTTGTTTGTTATCTATTTATTAGTTTATATTATTAAGACAACACTGTTATCATTTACATTTCTCTGATAATTAGTAGTGTATTGACTAAAGTACATATAGACCTCCATAAGTATTTCTTGAATGCTTCAAAGAAATAGTAAATGCATTAATCAATAAATTTTGAGAAACTTCTGACATTATTGCAAAAAACAAGCCAAAGAAAGCTCCACAGGACAATGAACAACAATATATAATCATATGCTAGAACCTAGGTTCATGTAAAATGCCACAAAATATAGTATTAACTTGAATTAGGATAGCACAGGTAAGGTTCTTGGAAGAGATGGGATATAAATGCGAGTTTGAACCTGCTTTGGGTGTGAAAGTGTGTCAACAAAGAAAGGGAACAATGCTGACACATACATTAGGTAGAAAATGTTAGATGACTAAAGAATGGAAGAAACATAGCTCTATGCAAAAGATGGAGACTGAAGAAATGTGCTCACAGGCTTTTTTGTTACATTATATATATTCTTATAAAATTTGATAGTCTTATTATCAGGAATGTAAGGAACTAAATATACTACTTAGTTAAGAACATGTGACTTGTTTCTTTTGTACATTTCATACCCAAATTCTTCCCATGTTTCTTTTTAATAAATTTTTAATATACTTATGAACCCAGGAGGTACAGAAGTGCTAATAATTTCTAAAAATGCAGTAATGATTCTCTACTTTTAAGGAATTTTTTTTGGTTTAAATGTGTCTCATGTTCTCTTATTTTTTAAAAAAAATAAAGATAAAATATAAAATAAGTTGTACTTTATTTCAGAAGAGTACACAAGTGCATAAAAGTGTATTTTTTTATATCTTTATCTTAGTTAACTGCATGGAAGTTTAAACAGGTAGGGATTTTTGTTATAATAAGGAGCGGCTGGGGCTGCGTCCCCAGCACCCTGGCCGCCTGCTAGCTTGTGCCCGAAATAACAACACACAAATTGTATTCATTTAAACACTGCTTGCCCATTATATCCAGCCTCTTCTCGGCTAACTCTCGCACCTGGACTAGCCCATTTCTTTTTTCTTTCTTTTTTTTTTATTGAAAAAAGAAAAAAAAAATTTCCGCCTCCTCCCAGCCTCCCATTTCCCTCCCCCTCGTCCCACCCTTCTCCCCCTCCCCCCACTCCTCTCCCCCTCCCTCTCCAGTCCAAAGAGCAGTCAGGGTTCCCTGCCCTGTGGAAAGTCCAAGGTCCTCCCCACTCTGTCCATGTCTAGGAAGGTGAACATCCAAACTGGCTAGGCTCCCACAAAGCCCGAACTTGAAGTAGGATCAAAACCCAGGGCCATTGTCCTTGGCTTCTCATCAGCCCCCATTGTTCGCCATGTTCAGAGAGTCTGGTTTTATCCCATGCTTCTTCCGTCACAGTGCAGCTGGCCTTGGTGAGCTCCCAATACATCAGCCACACTGTCTCAGTGGTTGGGTACACCCCTCGTGGTCCTGACTCCCTTGCTCATGTTCTCCGTCCTTCCGCTCCTCATTGGGAACTTGGGAGCTCAGTCCGGTGCTCCAGTGTGGGTCTCTGTGACTCTCTCCATCCATCACCAGATGAAGGTTCTATGGTGATATGCAAGATATTCGTCAGCATTGCTGTAGGATAGGGTCATTTCAGGTTCCCTATCCTCAGCTGCCCAAGGAACTAACTGGGGACCTCGCCTTGGGCTCCTGGGAGCCACTCTAGGTTCAAGTCTCTTGCCAACCCTAAGGTGGCTCCCTTAACTAAGAATTGTGCTTCCGTGCTCCCCTATCCAACCTTCCTTTATCCCCATCATCCTGTTTCCCCAAGTTTCGCTCATCCTCCCCTTCTCACTTTTCTCTCCCCATCCCCCGATGCTCCCATCCCACCCCACCCCCAAGATCCCAAATTTTCTCCCCGGCAATTTAGTCTACTTCCCATATCCAAGAGGATAATTATATGTTTTTCTTTAGGTTCACCTTCTTATTTAGCTTCTTTAGGTTCACCACTATATACTCCGTGACCGTTATTTATGGCTAGAAACCAATTATGAGTGAGTACATCCCATGTTCATCTTTTTGGGTCTGGGTTACCTCACTCAGGATAGTGTTTTCTATTTCCATCCATTTGCATGCAAAATTCGAGAAGTCATTGTTTTTTACCGCAGCGTAGTACTCTAATGTGTATATATTCCACACTTTCTTCATCCATTCTTCCATTGAAGGGCATCTAGGTTGTTTCCAGGTTCTGGCTATTACAAATAATGCTGCTATGAACATAGTTGAACAAATGCTTTTGTCATGTGATAGGGCATCTCTTGGGTATATTCCCAAGAGTGGTATTGCTGGGTCCAGGGGTAGGCTGATCCCGAATTTCCTGAGAAACCGAAACACTGATTTCCAAAGTGGTTGCACAAGATTGCATTCCCATCAGCAATGGATGAGGTAGCCCATTTCTAATAGTGTGTGTAAGCACCCCAAGGTGCGCTTACCGGGAAGATTCTAGCCTACGTCCATCCTGGGAGAGAAGAGCCTGGCGTCTCTGCTCCAGAGAGCAGAGCTGTCAAGTCTACCCAGAAGAGCTGAGCATGGCATCTCTGAGCTCACTTCCTCTTCCTCCCAGCATTATGTTCTGTTTACTCCTCCCACCTATGTTTTAACCTATCAGGGCAAGCAGTTTATTTATTTAATTAACCAATGACCTTCCTCCATCAGATTTTGTTTTTTATTTCTTTCTAATACAAATGAACCTACTATGAATAAGTCTGATCATTTGTTAGGTCATTTTATGTTCTGAAAATAAATTATTCTCTCATACATAAAATACATCCTGACCACAGTTTCCTCTTCTTCAAACCTCCTCAACTGCTCAAACTCCTCTCTTTTCCAGATCCACTCCTCTCCTCTCTCCCTTCAGAAAACAACATCATCATCATCAACAACAACAACAACAACAAACAGGCCTCCAAGAGACAACAACCAAACAAGAGAAAATCGGATACAATAAGTCAAGGAAAAAGCCCTCAGACCTAGGTGGGACAAGGCAACCAAATGAAAGGAAAAGAGTCCAAGGTCCAAGAGCAATCATACAGTCTAAGGCACACCTGCTCCCACTGTTACAAATACCATTAAAACAAAGCAAAACAGCCGGGCGGTGGTGGCGCACGCCTTTAATCCCAGCACTCGGGAGGCAGAGGCAGGCGGATCTCTGTGAGTTCGAGACCAGCCTGGTCTACAAGAGCTAGTTCCAGGACAGGCTCCAAAGCCACAGAGAAACCCTGTCTCAAAAAAACAAACAAACAAAACAAAAACAAAAACAAAAAAAAAAAAAAACAAAAAAACAAAGCAAAACAAAACAAGCTAACAGTCACAACATACTCGCAGAGAACGTGGTGCAGACCATGTAGGTCTTGTACTTGTTGCTTCATTCTCTGTGATCCCCTGTGAGTCCTACTTGGTTTCAGTGGGCCATGTTCTTCATCCCCTCTGACTGATCTCCCAGGTAGAGGCCCGATGGAGACCTCCATTTTAGAATTTCTCTGAGTATCATATCTGTCTGAGAGTCTCTTTATCTACTCCTATCTGCTGTCAGAGGAAATCCTCTCTGATGATGACTGGAAAAGGCATAGACCTATGAGTAGAGCAAAACATTATTAGAAATTAATTCATTGATCTTTTCCTTTCCTTCCTCTCCTTTCTCCCTCTCCCTTCCTTCCCTCTTTCCCTCCTCCTCCTCCTCTTTTTCCCCCTCCCTCCCTCCCTCCCTCCCTCCCTCCCTCCCTCCCTCCCTTTCTCCCTCCCTCCCTTTCTCCCTTTCTTCTCCTCCTCATTTTTCTTCTTACGAATGGGAGTTTTTGGTTCCACCATAGGTTCTGGGCTATCGAGTTGCTGGTTCCTTGCTATCCAAGCTGTGTTGGGCATGCACTTCTACTCAGAGAGTAGACCCCAGAATAAAAGAGACATTGGTTGACCTCTCCCATAAGTTCTGGGCACCATAGTCCTAGCATATCTCACAGGCAGCTCAGATTGTAGGTCAAAGATTTTGTGGTTGCTAACATACACCTTTACTATATATTTTGAATTCTTAAAAATATTGTTTAATATTTATTTAATCCTGCAAAGTTTTTTTTTAATTGTTTTTGTTTGATTTGTTGTTAACAGTGTGAATCTCCATGTGGATTTGTGCACAAGAGTGAGGTTTTTAATTTTCCTCTGAAACTCAAGTTAGAGATGGTTGTGAAACACTTGGCATGATTGTTGGAAACGAACTCATGTCCTCTAGAACAGAAATGAAAGAAAGATGAGAAGTTCAAATCATGCTCAACCACATGGTCAGTTCAAGGGCAGTCTAAACTGTTTGAGATGGTATTTCAAAGCATTATTACAAATAAATACAACAAAAATAAGCATGCAATTCTCCCTTCATAAAATTAGAAAGTGTTCTAGGAAAGTCAAGTTGAAAAGAATTGAAGGACAGCACAAACTGTATAAAGAGTTTATAAAATGCATATCTGAAAAAATTATCTTAAGTAGAAATTGCATTCTTAAAACACAACATAAAATAACCACAATTAACACATTTGTAAAAAAAAAAAAGACATGATGTTATGCTCTGTGTCACCAACTCTGGAGGACAGAAGAAGGTTCATACAGGCATCTTCCTAGTCAGCCACTCTATTAGAGATGGAAAGCTCCATTCCAATAAGATATCTCAAAACTATGGTGAGAGTAATAGAGGAAGACACTTAATATGAACCTCTGACTTCCCTATGCACATGCATAGGCACACATATACACAAGCATATATAAACAATGAACATATATTTCTAATAAAACAATATTTTAATAACAAAGTTACCTAAGCAACATGACCGAAAAGATTTTGTATTTTATAAAGATTTCATAAAGATTTGTATTTTATAAAGATTGTATCCTTACAGAAATTTAAATCAAAACCATAATGAAATACTCCTACAGGCATATTTAAATGGCTATGTTCTGAAATAACCAGCTTCAAAATTTTCTATTGGCAAGATCAAGCAACATGATTTCTTGTTTATTGCTGGTGGAAATACAATATGGTACAGCCACTTGGGAAAACAGTTTGGCAGTTTTTCTCAAAAGTAAATATTGCATTAAAATCAAATATAGATAATATGCTTCTAAGTATTTAAACAAATGAATGTGAAATGTATGTCCACCCATAATGAGTACTCAAATATTTATACCACAGTGATTCAAACTGCTAAAACTTAAAAACAACAACAATGTTCTTTCTGAAAAGAATGAATAAACTGGTGCGATGGTTAGTTGTATATGCAAATTTACCGTTTTGGCTAAAAGTAAAAGTTAAATTGATCAACTCTAAATAAATAACAATATTTGTTCTGCAAAGGAGTCTCACCATATCAGTTGGGACTCTTGGCCTCTAGGCAGAGACACCTCTACAACATGCCAGGCCTCAGTGGTTTTTCTTAGCTCTGAAGGAAGATTCCACAATTCCTTTCTTGTATCCATGCCTCTAAAGCCAAAACTACAAGTCCAAAGCTACCAAGTTCTGCTGCTTGCTGATGTTGGAAATTGATTCTTTTATTCAAATATATTTTCATCCAATTTCTCTTTTGCATGGTTGCCTTCACTACTTCATTCCTTTTATAAAAGTTGAGTTGGGTTAGGTCTTGCCCTGAAGTCACCCCTCCCTTTACTTCCTTTAGCCTCAGGTTTTTCTTTACACTGTTTATATCCTTGAGCACTAGACTTTGCTCCATTACACTTGCCAGGATTCATTTTCTCCTCAACTGTACCTTCTGTAGCCTTTTTCAGCTTGCTCCTTTCATTAGAGATCTGCATAAGAAGCCCCACTAATAACCATAGGACAGATTTAATACTATGCTGGCCTGAAACCTCCCCTGCAGATGGCATCAGTTTAGTCCCTGACAGATTCTTTTGGACAAGGACAAAAATACAAAACAAACAAACAAACAAAAATTAGCCACTTTTTTAAAAAAAATGTATCACAAGAATAATCTCTAGGTCACATGCTAATATTTCCCTTTCTGAAACTTCTTGAGCTGGACCCCTACAGTTCAAATCACCCTTAGCACTACTGTCTTCCATGCTTCTACTAGAATGGCCCACTAAGTCCTCTTATAGTGTCCATTCTTTTTTCCAGACCAAAGTCCCAAAGTTTCCATATTACTCTAAACAAATGCTTGGCCATGTGTATTACAGCAATATTCTCATCTCTGGTCACAACTTCTATACTGAAGTAGTGTCTCTGGGAAAGCTGATAAATACATTCAGCAAAGAAGCAGAAAACATCATCAACACACAAAAATCTGTAGCTTTCATTTATACACGTGACAAATAGACAAAGAAATGAATCAAGGAAATGACACTTTTCACAAATAGCTACAAAAATATAAAATATTTTGGCGTAACTTTATTAACCAAGTCACTGAAAGAACTGTATGGAAACCTTTAAGATATTAAAGAAAGAAATTGAAGAAAATATCAGAAGATGGAAATATCTCCCATGTTCATGAATTAGGAGGATTATCATAGTGTAAATGGCCATCCCACAAAGATGAGCTACAGATTCAATGCAATCCCTGTCAAGATTCTAAGACTCTTCTTCATAGATCTTGAAAGGACAATTTTCAGCTTCTTCTGGAATGAAAAAAGAAAGAAAATAAAATAGCTCAAATTATCCTGAAAAATAAAAGGACTGCTTAAGGTATAACCATCCTTATGTCAAGTTGTTTACAACATGTTATTGGCCAAAGAATGACATGTTAACATATTTGTGGTAGAACTGTACTGAAGTCTCTCACTATCACTTGTGTATGTGTGTATATATGTATGTTTTGTGAGTATGGAGTGTGTGTGAGAGTGAGTGTGTGAGTATATGTGTATGTGTGTGTATGTATGTGTGTGTGTTTGTGTGAGTATGTGTATGCATGCACATATAGATACCTTCCTGTATCCTAATAAACCTTTCTTGCACAAGCAGAGACCCTGGAATTGTTAATAGACACTTAGTGTCAGCATAAGAGGATAATAATTCTGGCTATGACAACTTAACTTAATCACAAATTTCAGTCCAAGATACTGCTAGATTTTGAGTGTCTTTAAGAACTTTTATCTAGATTTAGGAGCTTTTCCTTTTCTCTAAAGTTATATTTATGATATAAGCTCATAAGAAATTCTCCCCTATTTAAACATTTTATTCTTTTTCACAAAAACACTCTAATCAGACCACATAGAGATAATGACAGTGCCTGGCCTTTGAATTAGCCTTTCTGTTAAACACCCAGAGGAGATATTGATTAATTAATCTGTCTTCTTCTTTCCTATTTAACAGCATTATCCATACCAAAAAGGAGTCCTGTCAGAAGGAATAGATACAATATATCTGAACATAGAGCCACTTTGGAGATATTTTTCTGTTTGCTTAGAAATATCCATAACAATTTTCTCTGTTATCAACATAAAACAGTATGTGTCTCTATGAAAAAGAGAAATCTTGAAGCCCCAAGGAATTGAGACATGGCTGTAAGCCTAGAATTTTGGAAGTGAAAGAACAATGTCATCTTTGGCTACAAAGAATGTTCTAGGCTAGCATGAGTGGCGTGAGACCATGCTTCACAAAAATGTGAGTAGAGTAGAGATTAAATGAGAGCGAACAAGCGAGCGAGCGAGAGAGAGCTCATGGGAATAGTTGAAATCTTTGCAGAGACATCTATTTGATGGAAAATATTTCAAGTTACTTATCTATGACAAATGTAGTATTCTGACCAGGATGAGTCCTAGAATATGTACAATCATGCTCTTCTGATTCAGTCCCCTTCCCTCAGGAATTTTCTAAGGCTCATCACAGACACACAGTATTCTCCAGGTAAATGGGAACTGCTGGCAAGCATGAGCTGCTTGAGACTGTGACTTCATACAGCTGTGTGATTTGCTCATCTAATGGATTGGATAGAAGAAATTCAGGGTGCTTGGGGTTCACTTTTTCCATAATAATGAAGTCATTACCTAGAAACAAGATGGTTATGTTTTCTAGGTGAGATTAATGAGGTACACGAAAGCTCATATAAAGGATAACAAATGTTTATTGGGGAAAACTCACAAGAGAAAGCCGCTGCATTCCTCTGCTCTGTGGGCGCTGGGAGCTCTGAACAGAATACCAACCACTTCCAAGAGGGTGAGAACACCTTTTATTTGCTTTTATAGTAACTCAGTTCACACCCTAATGGTTATTGGCTGAATGAATTTCCACGACAATGTTTCACTCTGCAAGGCATCTCTATACACTCTGCACTAAATATGCTGTTGATTTGTTTGTTGGGTAGTTAGATTCATTTTGCCCACTTTGTATTTTTCCTTTCTTTTCAAGCTCTGACAGCATTCTAAAAAATAAGCACATGATTGTATAGCATAGGAAGGTTTGCATTCGCTCTTCCTGTAAATGTGAGCGTTCTGGAAAAAGACTAGTTCGCTAAAATCACTCAATAGCTAGAAATTCAAATGTTATATAAGTTAAAATTATAGCCTAAAATTATTTTCCAACTGCATAAAATTTAAACTCGAATTTTGAATAAAATTAGAACAATGTCAATATAAACAATAAGATTGTTATTGTTTTCAAATCTCTCAACAATAAAACCTCTGTAAATAGCATCCTCACAAAAGGTAAGCTAAAATAAAACAGTTGTTAAAAGAGAAAAAGGCAGGTGTGTTCCTTTATAATGCCCAATAAAATGTTGCCCATTCAAATAAATATAAATTTCTCTAGAGAAACTACGGGTTATTTTTTTGAGGCAGTCTCTTTATGTAGCCATAGCTACCCTGGAATTCTTTTTATTGAGCAGTCTGTCCTCAAATTCAACTAGATGTAGCTGCTTCTGCCTCCTGAGTGATGAAGTTGAAGATCTGCACCACTACATCTGACTTGAAAACTAAAATTTTTAAGTTCTAACAAAAATGTTACAATAGTTTTGATCATCTGAATACAGTATGATGGTTTTATAATTGTTACAGCTATTTCATATCTGGAGTTAGAATTAAAATCAGAAATCTGAAGTACAGATTCCTTAAAAAATGGATTTCAGCTTAGGAAAAAGAAAGGGATCTAGGAAAGCAAGATTTTCTTTGAATGCCCAAAGGAAATATTTGAAAGTTTACAGAGGGCCCTAATTACTGTTTCACAAGGAACACATTCTTTCATTTTTGTATTAGTGGAAGTGAACCGCAGCAAAAGCACACTCAGGAAATATATTTTTGTGTGTATGCAACCTCATGTACTGAATCATATGGCCCAAAGAATATGAGGAAGTCAAAAAAGTTTGGCATGAGGCCATATCAACTTTTCAGTATGAGAGTGTTTTACAACACAATGAACAAAAAATTTTAAGAAAAAAAGGGATAGACAACCAGAAAATAAACAACATGAAATATATTCATGAAACAATACAAAGCAAAGGACAATGTAAAGCAAAGATATCAGCTTATTAATATCATTAATTATCAAATTCATTACTAAATCTAAATTAATAGAATAATTGCTAATAATATTTTGAGTATGAGAACAGTTCTCTTCTATACTGTCATAAATATGCCTAGGAAAACATAAAATATAAAAAGTAGAGACAATGAGGCAATAGACTAACAATAGGAATAAATTATATAGGAGTAGATTTATTATATGCACAAATTTTGTTAGAAAACTATTTGAAACTACTTTTCTTTGTAAACACAACTGCATCAGAATTAGGAAATGAATCTGTCAAATAATTTACTTTCAACAAGGCTTATTCTTAGGAATTACATTGAAACTACACACCTTGCAGCTTTGAAAATATGTTCTCCCAACTTTCTTAGTCTTCAATAGTTGTCATTGTCCACTAACATGTGAGCATGGAACTGTCTTTAGGAAGGAAGTTACTCAGTTTTCACTCATAATTTATATAATTTACAAATTGAAAGATTCACAGCCACTTAAATTTGTCATTCCACTATGTGACATATTATATTAGTGATTCAAATTTTATTAAGGGACTTTTCTGTATATGTATGTATATGTATATATATATATATATATATGCACACACACATATATATAAACACACACATTAAAGAAAATCTTGCTTTCATATATATATGTATGAATGTATGTATATATTATATATGCTGCATGTATTTATTATTCCATAATATTGCAGATGATGTCTTATGCACATATGCTTTTGGATATGTTGCCATAAAATATAAGTGTGAAAATCTTATCATCGGCAATACTTACACTGACTTGTAATCCTCACAGAGACTCTTTACCATATGTAGTTTTCCTTCATCTGTGAAAAATGTCATATGGCAATTTTCTTCTCTGAAACAAAATCAAAACTTGTATACTTGAATTTGTTAGTTTTAAAATATGAACTCTTTAAATATCAAAAAACTCCTAAAATTTCATTTGCTTAATTACTAAGGGAATTTAAATGCATCTAGTTTTTATAGTTTAAATATTTAATTAGGAATAGTTAATTTGGTAAGTACTTGGGAAGTAACAATTGGAAAACAATATCATTGATAAATTTCTTTACCTTTTATTAAAATCATAGATCAAATGTAATGCAAAGTTAAAGAGCGAGAAAACTGCTAGTGAGTTAGTTCCATTGGATTGAAGTGATTTAAGAAAAACATAATGTTAGCAACAACCACTACTGACTTTAGTATTCATTTCATGCATGGAGTGGATTTAACCTTAAATCCTTACAGTGTCATACAAATCTTAGTGAAATCTCAGGTTTGTGTTACATACAATGATAATATATATTATGTGTGTGTATGATCATTGTATATATGAAGCAAATAACTTTAGTATCAATTGTGTTCAATAGTTTTATAAGTAAATAAGCAGAAAACTTTCTAGGAGTATTTATAAAAAAGATAATGAAATATTTTAAGTTGTTTATAAATAAGGAACAAGCTAGGTTCTATTTACTGAAATTGTTTCTGAAGACCATCTTTCATATCCTATGTAGAAAATGGCATTAAATCACTGTAAGAGTTGGGTGGTCCTGGCACATTAAAGAATCTCAGGACTTGGGAAGCAGAGGCAGATGGTCCTCTGTGAGTTCAAGGCCATCCAGTCCTATAGAGCTAGTTCTAGCACTGCTAAAACTATTACAAAGAGAAACCCTGTATCAATAATCCAAAAAGAAAAGCAAAAGCACTGTAAGAAATTATCTTTTGTGTCTTGTATATAATGTGTATAAGAATGCATATAATTGAAAAAATAATATATAAATATTTCACATTTACACTAACTTTACAACAATGTAAAATAATATATATGTATACTCATAAATGTAGATATATGTGTGTTTGTATATTCAATTACATAATATATGCAGATTTAATCAAAGTTTATCTAAGAGATTCCTAGAAACAGTCTTACATAGTGAAGTCATATAAAAATTAATCTGAAATTTTACCTTATGTTTATGATACTTAATAAATGATTTATTATATATGTATATGTACACATACATTATATTTTGTGTAGGACTATGATACTTAACCTCCTTAAAAAAAACTTGGTTAGCTGAAGTTTTCACATCTTTCTTCGCCTCAGCTTGGTAAACTTTATATTATCACTTATAGGTCAGTTAGACTTTATTTTGTTCTATGAATTTAATAATGTTTGTCAATGTGCATCAGAAGATTATAGACTTTTATGTCCTGCTCATAAGAATTATTTTTAAAAGTTCTCATTATTAGAACTATGATATATAGGCAAAAAAAGCACACAAAAGTGTATCATGTATTCTAATGAGTGCTAAATTGGTAAAAAGTTTAAAGCTACCCGTTTTCAAGCCGAACTTGAGAAAGAAGATATTTTTTATAACTGATCCCTAGTCCAATGCGGCAGTGACTATTGAGACTGACTCTATTGTTTGTTATCTGAAGAGAACACTGAAAAGAATTCTGCCTTTTAGTAATATTGTGACCAAATTCTAAGCAAACAATTTCAAACTGTTTGTTTTTCTTCAACAGGCTTCATTTAAATCATTAAGATAATTTTTTGTCTTCATTGTCCATCTATTTTACACAACTGTTTCCAGTCCTGTATTGACAAGTTAATACATTTTCTCATTGTAGTTAAAGAGGAAAAATATTAGAAACAGGGGTTGGTTCTAAGAACTAATATTAACTTGGCCAGCTTTAACAAAGATGCTTGAAAACACATCAGTTGAAAATATTTGCATCAGCACTATGTGACTTCAGACATAACTAGCATATTTCATTCTGTCTTGTTTTCCATTGCAACCATGCTGTGAATCAGGCATTGTATAATAGGAAAAGTGGGCAGTTTTGAAGAACAACTTGAAGACATATTCTGCAGGATTTACCTCTTTACATTAAATCCAAATGATTTCATGCTGGTGACTTCCGATTAATTCTGTGATACACAGATTGAAATATTCTCAAGTACTGAAATCCTACAAATGAAATCACAAATGATTTCAAGGTGGGGATGGAGACATTGAGGGTGCTTGACATATAGCCATGCAGCTTCTTAGCACATTGAAAGGTTAGCGGGAACTCACCAAGGCCAGCTGGCCTGGGTCTGAAAAAGACTGGGTTAAAACTGGTCTCGCTGAACATAGCGGACAATGAGGACTACTGAGACCACAAGAACAATGGCAATGGGTTTTTGATCCTACTGCACGTATTGGCTTTGTGGGAACCTAGGCAGTTTAGATGATCACCTTACTAGACCTGGATGAACCCTGACTGCTCTTTGGGCTTACCAGGGAGGGGGACTTGATTGGGGGAGGGGGAGGGAAAGGGGAGGCGGAGGTAGGGAAGAGACAGAAATCTTTAATAAAAATAAATAAATAAAATAAAAAAAGAAAGGTTAGGATTGATTAGTTATTAACTGGCAACTTTCAAAAGGGAGGAAGGATATTTTCAAATAGATATGAAGACATATTTGATTTAAGGAATTGTGAGAGTATTAAAGTTTCTTATAGAACACGTTATTGTTTTTGAAATGTAATAGAAGTGCCTAGAAGATAGAGACCAGTAGTATGAAATCCTGTCTTTGGGTCTGAGGTTCCCATTGCAATAAGCAGCTATGGCTACCTCCACAAGACATGCCCACAATAAATTAGTAAATAAATGACTTGAAAATAGTAACAGTTATATTAGTTGGGAAGAAGAAAGTTAGCATGAGGAAATGGAAAATGAGCAGGTAATTAAGTTTTTATATGATCACAATAAGTTTTACGTATGAATGAAATTAATAAGACCAAAAACAAATATATAAATTTGGTGCAATGCGAGAATATTCTTTTTATTTATTTTTTTATTGAAAAGAAAAAAAAATTTCCGCCTCTTCCCAGCCTCCCATTTCCCTCCCCCTCCTCCTGCCCTTCTCCCCTTCCCCCCAATTTTCTCCTCCTCCATCTCCAGTCCAAAGAGCAGTCAGGGTTCCCTGCCCCGTGGAAAATCCAAGGTCCTCCCCCCTCCATCCAGGTATAGGAAGGTGAACATCCAAACTGGTTAGGCTCCCACAAAGCTAGAACTTGAAGTAGGATCAAAACCCAGTGCCATTGTCCTTGGCTTCTCATCAGCCCTCATTGTCTGCCATTTTCAGAGAGTTCTGTTTTATCCCTTGCTTTTTCAGTCACAGACCAGCTGGCCTTGGTGAGCTCCCAATAGATCAGCCTCACTGTCTCGGTGGATGGGCGCACCTCTCGTGGTCCTGACTTCCATGCTCATGTTCTCCCTCCTTCTGCTCCTCATTGGGACCTTGGGAGCTCAGTCTGGTGCTCCAGTGTGGGTTTCTGT
This sequence comes from Neodon shergylaensis, assembly GCA_025134845.1. NCBI lineage: Eukaryota > Metazoa > Chordata > Mammalia > Rodentia > Cricetidae > Neodon > Neodon shergylaensis. The sequence goes on from JABTXL010001072.1 coordinate 1,542,130, forward strand.
CTCTATTTCCATCCATCGCCAGATGAAGGTTCTATGGTGATATGCAAGATATTCATCAGTGTGGTTATAGGATAGGGTCATTTCAGGTTCCCTATCCTCAGATGCTCAATGAACTAACTGGGGACATCGCCCGGGGCACCTGGGAGCCACTCTAGGTTCAAGTCTCTTGCCAACCCTAAGGTGGCTCCCTTAACTAAGATATGTGCTTCCCTGCTCCCCTAACCAACCCTCCTATATCCCAATCATCCCGTTTCCCCAAGTTCCCCCCATCCTCCCCTTCTCACTTTTCTCTCCCCCTCTCCCCTTACCCCCATCCCGCCCCACCCCCAAGATTCCAGTTTTTTTGCCCGGCAATCTTGTCTACTTCCCATAGCCAGGAGGATAACTATATGTTTCTCTTTGGGTTCACCTTCTTATTTAGCTTCTTTAGGATCACAATTTACAGATTCAGTGACCTTTATTTATGGCTAGAAACCAATTATGAGTGAGTACATCCCATGTTCATCTTTTTGGGTCTGGGTTACCTCACTCAGGATAGTGTTTTCTATTTCCATTCATTTGCATGCAAAATTTGAGAAATCATTGTTTTTTATTGCAGAGTAGTACTCTAATGTGTATATATTCCACACCTTCTTCATCCATTCTTCCATTGAAGGACATCTAGGTTGTTTCCAGGTTCTGGCTATTACAAATAATGCTGCTATGAACATAGTTGAACAAATGCTTTTGTCATATGATAGGGCATCTCTTGGGTATATTCCCAAGAGTGGTATTGCTGGGTCCAGGGATAGGTTGATCCCGAATTTCCTGAGGAATCGCCCACACTGATTTCCAAAGTGGTTGCACAAGTTTGCATTCCCACCAGCAATGGATGAGGGTACCCCTTCCTCCACAACCTCTCCAGCAAAGGCTATCATTGGTGTTTTTGATTTTAGCCATTCTGACAGGTGTAAGATGATATCTCAAAGTTGTTTTGAGTTGCAATTCCCTGATTGCTAAGGAGGTTGAACATGACCTTAAGTGTCTTTTGGCCATTTGCAATTCTTCTGTTGAGAATTCTCTGTTCAGTTCAGTGCCCCATTTTTTAATTGGGTTGTTTAGCATTTTAAAGTCTAGTTTCTTGAGTTCTTTATATATTTTGGTGATCAGATCTTTGTCTGTTGCGGGGTTGGTGAAGATCTTCTCCCATTCAGTAGGATGCCTTTTTGTCTTAGTGACAGTGTCCTTTGCTTTACAGAAGCTTCTCAGTTTCAGGAGGTCCCATTTATTCAATGTTTCCCTTAATGTCTGTGCCACTGGGGTTATACATAGGAAGCGATCTCCTGTGCCCATCTGTTGTAGGGTACTTCCCACTTTCTCTTCTATCACGTTCAGTGTGTTCAGATTGATATTGAGGTCTTTGATCCATTTGGACTTGAGTTTTGTGCATGGTGATAGATATGGGTCTATTTTCATTCTTCTACCAGTTGACGTCCAGTTGTGCCACACAATTTGTTGAAGATGCTCTCTTTCTTCCATTGTATACTTTTAGCTCCTTTATTGAAAATGAGGTGTTCATAGGTTTGTGGGTTAAAATCCGGGTCTTCTATACAATTCCATTGGTCGACTTCTCTGTTTTTATGCCAGTACCATGCTGTTTTCATTACTGTAGCTCTGTAATAGAATTTGAAGTCAGGGATGGTAATGCCTCCAGAATTTCCTTTATTGTATAGGATGGTTTTGGCTATCCTGGGTTTTTTGTTTTTCCATATAAAGTTGATAATTGTCCTCTCAAGATCTGTGAAAAATTTTGATGGACCTTGATGGGGATTGCATTGAATCTATAAATTGCCTTTGGTAGAATTGCCATTTTTACTATGTTGATCCTCCCAATCCAAGAGCAAGGGAGATCCTTCCATTTTCTGGTATCCTCTTCAATTTCTTTCTTCAATGCCTTAAAGTTCTTGTCAAATAGATCTTTCACTTCCTTGGTTAGAGTTACCCCAAGATATTTTATGCTGTTTGTGGCTATCGTGAAAGGTGATGCTTCTCTGATTTCCCTCTCTGCTTCCATATCCTTTGTGTATAAGAGGGCGACTGATTTTTTGGAGTTGATCTTGTATCCTGCCACATTACCAAAGGTGTTTATCAACTGTAGGAGTTCTTTGGTGGAGTTTTTGGGGTCGCTTATGTACACTATCATATCATCTGCAAATAACGAAAGTTTAACTTCTTCCTTTCCAATTCAAATCCCCTTGATCCCCTTATGTTGTCTTATTGCTATTGCTAGAACTTCAAGCACTATATTGAAGAGGTACGGAGAGAGTGGACAGCCTTGTCATGTTCCTGATTTTAGTGGGATGGCTTTGAGTTTCTCTCCGTTTAATTTGATGTTAGCTGTCGGCTTGCTGTAAATAGCTTTTATTATATTTAGGTATAACCTTGTATCCCTAATCTCTCCAAGATTTTTATCATAAAGGGATGTTGAATTTTGTCAAATGCTTTTTCTGCATCTAATGAAACGATCATATGGTTTCTTTCTTTCAGTTTATTTATATGATGGATTACATTGGTAGATTTTTGTATGTTGAACCAGCCCTGCATCTCTGGGATGAAGCCTACTTGATCATAATGGATAATTTTTCTAATGTGTTCTTGGATTCGGTTTGCCAGTATTTTGTTGAGGATTTTTGCGTCGATGTTCATGAGTGAGATTGGTCTGTAATTCTCTTTCTTGTTGGAGTCTTTGTGTGGTTTTGGTATCAGAGTAACTGTAGCTTCATAAAAGGAATTTGGTAATGACTCTTCTGTTTCTATATTGTGAAAAACATTAAGGAGTATAGGTATTAGGTCTTCTTGGAAGATCTGGTAGAATTCCGCATTGAACCCATCTGGTCCTGGGCTTTTTTTGGTAGGGAGATTTTTGATAACAGCTTCTAATTCTTTGCGACTAACAGGTCTATTTAGATTGTTCACCTGGTCCTGGTTTAACTTTGGTAAGTGGTATTTATCTAAAAAAGTGTCCATTTCATTTACATTTTCCAGTTTTGTGGCATACAGGCTTTTGTAGTAAGATCTAATGATTCTCTGAATTTCCTCTGTGTCTGTGGTTATGTCCCCCTTTTCATTTCTGATCTTATTAATTTGCATATTCTCTCTCTGCCGTTTGATTAGTTTGGATAGGGGTTTATCAATCTTGTTGATTTTCTCCAGGAACCAGCTTTTTGTTTCATTGATTCTTTGGATTGTTTTCTGTGTTTCTATTTTGTTGATTTCAGCCCTCAGTTTGATTATTTCCAGTCTTGTGAATACCTCCTGTGCAAAAAAAAAAAAAAAGAAAAGAAAGAAAAAAAAACCTAACTGTGTGGATAACTCAATACATGGAGGATATCAATGTATCTTTTATAATTAGTCTGCCACTGTTGTTAGTTCAAATGTCATAGATACAGTCGTTACATTAGTTTGATTTTGTTTGTTACATAATCTTGGAGTCTTTATGTAGAAGGCCATGGGGTATATGACAGAGACAACTGGCATTCAACAAACCTTCCCACCAGATGTGTAAGTCCCTGATGGGCAGTCCCACTTGGAAAGGCTGTGGAGTTACTGACTAAAAGTAACCAGTTACTGCTATCTGCAATTTCTCACAAGACTGGCTTCATTTCTTCCCTAAGAACAGTTAGGGTGTGCTCCCATTGTGGATTTATCTCATGTATATATTCCATTTGGACACACACATAGCCGTGAATAGTCAGAAGGTGATTTTCAACTTGTGCAATGTTGATGAACAAGAATAATACTAAGTATTTTCATAACTCAGAGTGACATAGGAGAATTCTCAGCTAAAAAAAATCAGTCTTTTACACATTTTGCCAAGACCTCAATAGATTCTAACAGACTGCCCCTGGAGACCCATATCTGGTTGCCCCTAGAGACAAACAAACGGGGTCATTTTCCAGGTGTTGTTTTACTGCTTCAAGGCCAGAATTTAAGCAACTTAAGTATGCACCTTCTCCCCAACTTCAAGGATCAGTCAACTATTTACTTACTGTCTTGAAACCATCTTAGAGCTACGAGTAAGGGCACTTGCTCATTGGTCACTCATTGTGACATGCCTAACCTGAGAGGAGCTACATGACTCACCCTGTGTTATGAGAAAGGGTCAGGCCATGAAAATGTAGCATAGATGGTCCAGAGCTTGGCCGGGTGAGGAGAAAGAGAGGAGAGGCAGAAGGCAGAGAGAGAATGAAGAGAGCTGGAGCGCAGAGGGCAGCAATGCAGGGAGGTATAGAGTGAAGGGCAGGGCAGCAGTAGAGAGGCAGAGAGAGGAAGGGAATAGAACTAATTAGGGAGAAGCTGCTGAATAGAGCATTGGGAGGAGAGCAAGAAAAGTTTTTTTCAGAGAGGATTTTTTTTTCTAGATGAAACCAAGAGAAAGTTGCCATCAGAAAACACTTGTTTCTTTATTTTTCCTGTGAGAAAAAAAAAAGGTCTAACTATTAGATAGATAAAAACTTTTTCCAAACCTTCTCCACATTCATGGATTTTCTCACATCCACTGGTGATGACTCCACAACAATCACTAAAATACTTACTATGTATTTATAGCACCGAGAGGGCTTTTACATGGAAATGAGAGGGTAAGACTGGATGGCAGATCATGTACATTGATAACACGTAGATTAAACTGAATATATTTTGTCAATTCCTGAAGTGACTTCAAATATCACCAAGACAAATTTTCAAAGAAAAAGAACAAACAAATAAATCATAAAAATGCCTTAAAGTGAACAAAAGTAAAAGCAGGGAAAATGTGAAATGGTCTGATATTGTGGAATAGAATATTTGTTTAACTCTTTAAAGATGTGTTGCATTTGTTTAAATATGTCAAGATGTGCTGCATCTGTTTAAATATGTAAAGATATGTTTGTAGCATGACTAATAAAATGCCAGGGACAGATATTGGGGCTCATTCTGAAAGATCAAAAAAACAAAGCAACCACCCACTGGAAAGCTCTTACCTCTACAAAGTCTTCAGACTGAAATGCCTCATCTTGCCTTATATTCCTCTCTAGTGCTGGTATTAAAGGTGTGGACTACCACTACCCAACCTCTATGGCTAACTGGTGTATCTGATGGGATTAAAGGTGTGTGCCACCACTGCCTGGTCTGTATGGCTGACTAAAGTAGTTATCCTTGTGGTCTGATCTTCAGTCAAGCTTTATTTATTAAAACACAAATAAAATATCAACGTATTTCCTTTTCATCTAAAATAAAAAACAAGGATATAGCTAATATAAGAAAAACATATGCAATAAGTACAATAGCGATATATAATATATAGAGGCAATAAATACATCAATGATGTCTGGCCCATTTGTATTTGACAAATTCAGAGAAATATACCATTTCTATCTTATCTTGATGAGTCCAAAGTCTTGTAACTAATTTGCTTTCTATCATAACTTGCACTACCATCTCAAATTATTTTTTGGTATTTCTCCACCTTATACACTTTACCCTTCTTTAGTGGTGATACACAGATTACTAGAAATGGGTTAACTTAATATGTAAGAGTTAGCCTATAAGAAGCTAGAGCTAATGGGCCAAGCAGTGACTTAATTTAAAAACCTTATATCAACCCAAACTCTGAATTTCTAAAGGGGAAATAATCTTATGTTTGAGTTATATTAAGTGCCACTTTTCATTATTATTTCTAAATATTGGTAATTTTAAAGAGGCTTCTTGCATGAAATTCATTTGTAATTTATCAAAATTCATTATTCTTTCTTCTATTACTTGAAGATAAAAAACCATGCCTTTTTAGACCAGATTATGCTAAATGAATGATTTTTTCCCCAGGTGCCATTTGCAGTACACTGTCAGAGCATTAGCTATGATAATTTAGTTAAGTTGCAGAGAGGTGCTAGTGGGATTGTTGAGTGGTGAAGGGCTCATGCTCCTCTTGCAGAACGTCCTATTTCTCTTCAAGAGCACTCATGATGGGTGGCTCATAAATGCTTATAGCTCTAACTGAAGGAGGCTCTGACTCCTCTCATCTTCATGGGCACCTTCATTCACATGTCCAGACCTCAACACACATATTCATATATACATTATTTAAAATAATTGAAATATAAAAATATTCATGAAATTAAGCAAAATGCACCATTTTTTGTAGTTACTAGTATATGAACTTTTGTAAATTAAATGCAAATAGATGATTTTGTAATGTTCAGTAGACAGAGACTGCTTGTTTGATACTGGCCTCCCAGACCTGAAATAGTCATACAAAAACTATATTAATTAAAACACTACTTGGTCTGTTATCTTAGGCTTCTTATTAATTAACTCTTACATCTTAAATTAACCCATTCCTATTATTTTATATTTCACCACAAGGTTTGTGTTTTCCTGGTAAGTTTCCAGGGCATCTGTCTTCTTTGGCAGCTACATGGCTTCTCCCTGACTCTACCTTCTTTTATCCTCTATCTCTGCTTGAAATTCCCACCTTGCTTTATTTTGCACTGCCATAGGCCCAAGACAGCTTCTTTATTAATCAATGTTAATAAAACTTATTCACAGCATAGAAAGGGGAATCCCACATCAACATTCAATCTGTCCCATAAATTAATGAGTTCATCCTTGAATCTCCACTTATTTTCAGAGCCCACACAAGAGCAACCCTGTTTATTCCTCCTGCTTGAACTTCTAATGACCATGCTTCTAATCTGTGTCATACACCCCATGGTAACAAAGGCTCTGTGTTAAACATAAATTGTGAAACTAGATAATAAAATGGAAATCTCTGAGTTCATTTTCCCCCCAGAAACCACTTACTATTCATTTTCTAAATGAATTGTAAGGTAGGAGAAACATGGCATCTGCCTCACTGCCTTCTTCCTCCCAGAATTCTGTTCTGTCTTCCCCGCCTACCTATGTTCTGACCTATCAGGTAAAGCAGTTTTCTTTATTAATTAACCAATGAAAGCCACAGATAGAAGACCCTCCTACATCACATGATTAAAATTTAAACTTGAAAATTATGAACATATGTAAAAATACTTTTCTCACTGTCTATTGTCAGAAAATAAGCAAATGAAAGAAAAACATTAGAATAACTATGTTTTCCGTGTGTGTGTGTGCGTGTGTGTATTCCATAACAAACATTTAGAAGTCAGAAGACAAATTTCAGCACTCAGTCTCTCTTTCTACCACATGGATCCCAGGAATAACTCAAAATATCAGACTTGAGAGCAGGTGCTTATTTTTTGTTGATCCATGCTTTTCTTAATATGTTAAATAAGTAATAATTCAAGCCAAGTCTTCTCTTCAGATCTAATATGTTAACTTCAAATACCTTTTAAAGTGAAAAGAAATAGTGTCAATAATTTTAAACATAGCTGATAGCTACAAAGTTAAAATAATACAAATTAGTTTCTGTAACTAATCAAGAGAGATCACCTTAAAAATACTTTAATCTTCTTCCAAACTATCACATGGACCCTTTATGTATTTTGGAAGCATTTGTATATAAAACTGTACTGTGTATTCTATATAAGATTACCACACAGATCTTGCCTGTATTGTGGAAGCATGTGAATATACAGATATACTTCATGTTATCTACAATACTCTGTGTCTTGGTGATGACTCACACACAGATGTTTCCACTTCATCTGGCCTCGTGAAAAAAGGAATAATAATTTTTACTTGAAGTTTTTATTTAGATAATTGTAGGTATGTATAAAGTTGTGAGGACTGTTGTGGATGCAGTTTTGGTTCCTGAATATTGGCCTGTATTTCCACAGAGAGAGGCATATAAAAAAAAAAAACCACCAAACCTAAAATATGGCTATACATTTCTTTGCACAATACAATTAACAATGGTCAAGCTATGGATTTTGCCTATACATCAGTCTACAGATAAATGGTTAAAGAAATTGAGGAAATTGTAAACAATATAGTTTATTTAGCCATACAAATGATGAAATTATGTTGTTTGGTAGAAAATAATTGAAACTGAATTATCATTTTAGCAAAGATAATAAGAAACAGAAAAATGAACACCATGTTTCCTCTCATTTGTACCCTTGAGTTCTTTGTAAATACATTCATGTATGTGTGTGTGTGTTTGTGTGTGTGTGTGTTTATGTGTGTGTGTAAGTACACATGTGACAAAGAAGCGTGTGACAGGAAGGAGGAGAACAGAAGATGGATTTGAAAGAATGGAGTATGATCAAAGAAGACAGTACACTTGAAAGACAGTGTCTGAGAAATTCAGGGCTATCTACAGTGAGTATATGCCAATAAAACTTTACCACTAGGACTAGACAGATCAATCAGCAATTAAGAGCACTGACTGCTCTTCCAGAGAACCTGGGTTCAACTACATGACACTCACATGACAGCTCACATCTGTCATTAACTTCAAGATCTGACACCCTCACACAGACATACATGTGTACAAAATGCCAATGCACATAAGTAAAAACTACTAAATTATTAAAAATGATTATAAAAACTATAAAAGTAATATGCTATTTACAAAATATTAAAACTGGCTGACTCTCTTTATTCACATTTTCTGATTTGCTTGGTCATTTGTGTATGTGTATTTGAGGGTGTGTGTGTATGAGTGTGTATAGGCCTGTACAATTTTATATCTTATATATGTTTAGCCATACTTATTTTTTTCTGAAAAATTCTTCTGACTCCAAAGAAAAAATCTTTTGCGGGACCTGTGAGCCTTACTAATAATTAAGAGAACAATGTAACCAGCCTCATCATTTCCAGGATTTTCCATAAACTAGCTTTTAAGCTAAATGCATCACTTTAATCTTCAATTAATACTCTTCCATTCCCTGACTGAGAATAATGTATGCTTGCATGTATGTGTTTTGGTAATCATTTCCTAAAAATAGTAACCAGTTTGAAAGCAACTTTAAACAAACAAAAATGTCCCATAAATGCTAGAAGCACCATTCAGTTATAGGTTAATAACATTTGTTTGTTGTTTTGAGTGCTACTCTGAGTCAGTTATGATCAGTAAAGTAATTTCTTACCTTGTGAAAATCTGTTGAAGATTTTTGTAAAGAATTCCTTTTTTCTTTCCCACACTATAATTTCTGTGGTTCGTAAATGCAGAGCAGAATTCCCTTCATTGGGACTAGTACAAACTCAGATAAAACACAGGCAGAAAAACAGAACATGCACAGGCATGACAGACACACAAGCAGAGCACACAGGCAAAGGACAGGCATCAGGCATACAAAAAGATATGTTACGAACTGGCCAGTAACAATACACCATAGACAGATTGAAGGCATAGAGGAAAGATATGAAGAATCCAAACTTGGGCTCAGTCTTAATCAAACCAATCGAAGAGGAAGTTTCTTTTAGTTTTATTCCTTCATGTGTTAACCAATAAACATATGCTCATGAAGTCATGACCAAAATTAAAACTCAATAGCAGCTCACAACAAATGTACTCCCCCCCCCTTATTCCGCACTTAACACCATTTATTATTCTTTCTCTGCTCTTCAGTTGCTTTCTAAACTGTAAATTAACAATTTTCCATTTCTAAATATTTTTCTACTTTAAAAATTTATCAGAGAAACCATAATGGAACCAATAAGCTGATGGCCGAGGACCCAACACAAGGTCCTGTTGTCATCCAATGACTGAATGAAAAGGGAAGGCATCTTGCATAAAGAAATGAAGTAAATGGTCTCAAGATATGTATATCAATTTTCAGCGGTAGGAAAACATTGTTTGGAATGACAAGGTGGTGGAATCGCACCATCTGAGATTTGGAATCTCAGCATCTGAGAGCCAAAGGAGGGAAGATTGACACTTTTGAAGCCAGTGGGGCCTATATAATACCCTCTCTCAAAAAAAAAAAAGATCACTATAACAAAAAATAGTGGTTTTGAGACAAAAAAAGAATCAATAAGTTATTAAGTTTATGTGTTGCATTAAAATTGTGGATTATTAGAAATCTGCATATTAAACTATAAGTTCTATTTTATCTTGTGACCATGCACTTTGGTAGAGGATTTTTTTAGAAGCAGCTAGATGTTTCCATTATCAAAATTATTCATGTTGTTTCACCATATAAGTTAGATTTCTATTTTTCAGGAAAAACAAACTCTGTGTTAGCAAACACCAATGGTTCAGTATTCAGCCTTCAGAGATCCTAACACTGCATATCTTCTGTGAGGCAAATTTTCAAACTTAGATTCTTGAGGCCATTAACTGCTACAAAATATATACTTTTGTAATAAATTACACTGCTTATGTGTCTGCTGTGTATCCTGTAATCAGGGTTCCAAAACTTGGCAACAGCAAAGGGGAACCAAGTGAATTTTCTAATGTGTTTTTAAATGAACATCATAAAGCAAACCCCATTCCATTAAGTGTTTAAAGAGGGATTCTTGAAATGATATTTTGTTAAGAGAAGCCTGGTTCCTGTGTGAGTCCTGTCACTCCACAGTAGGTGAGTTTATTTTCCACGGTGTCTGAGTTTGGGCTATTGAGTTGTTTTCCTTGTCACCTTAGGCAAGCTTGATGGTTGATGGGATCACTAATAGGATATACAGTCAGTTATGGAGTTCTAAACTAGCTTGGATTAGCTATGACTGAAATCAATTACTACAGCCCACTGGTCCATGGAAATTCGGGAAAGGGGTATTCTCATATTTCTGTTCCCAGCGAACAGCTGTAGTCATTCCCCAAGCAGAGAAAAATATTACCAGTAAAATTGATGCTAATTAGCACCCGCTTTGGCAGTCAGAATACTCAGAACATTGAGAAGAAAATTTGCAAATGAGGCTGGTTAAGGGCAGTAAATTTTGTGCCACTAAAATTAGCCAAGTATAATAAATGACTTTCTTTCAATCTTCTGAAAACCATATTCTTTGCTTAATCAACACATTAATGGACTTTTGTGATTGATTTTTAAGGTTTTGCCTTTCATTTATTATCCAGTGATGTTTATTTCAAAATATACAACATCAGCAAACTTGGTGTATCCATGAAATGTTCCAGTTTGTTCAACGTTTTCTATGCTCATATTCTTTAGCAATCAATACTGGCAAGAATTAGCCAATAAAAACTAGTCAAAGTGGCTATTTCTGTTGATTGTGGCTAACATTTTAGTTTCACATTTTTACTCTTTAGCTTAATACTTTGAGCATAAAATAAACCAGATATTTCTATAAACAAAGGTTCAACTAATTTGCTCCTTAACATTATGAGCAATATCAGTACTTAAATGTGAATGATTCATATTTTTCTCAGTATGAGCTGAGGCTTAAAAACTAGATAAAGACCACAAAAAGATGTTCACGTTTGCTGCATAAGTTATCAGTTCAGTCCAATTAACACTTTCGTATTATATATCATGGCACCATTTCCCAGGGGGAAGTATTACTCATGGTAAAAATAGCTTGTTTGTTCCAGCAAAATCTATACTGAGGTGGATGGCTTCACTGAAAACCCACTATCTTTCGGAAAAGTCATGCAATTTACCTTCCGCAATTCATAACTGTCATACTAGGGAAGACTAATGTTTAAATTCAATCAAATATTTATGCTATCATTTTTCTTTGAAGATAGAATTGTCAATGAAGTAATATTGGATTAGGCAGCTGGTGTGACAGGAAGCATTTCATTGATTGTGGTGATGTCCTCTGTTGGCATGTCTGTGCTTTTCTATTAAGTAGCGGCACAGAGGCTAACATGCTGGCACAGAAAAATGAAAGGGTCCAAACTGGTTGGTAAACTTTCCTGGTAACTTCACTAACACATTTTCAAATAAATAAACTTTCACATCTGAAACTATTTTCACTCATAGCCTGGCCAACAGAATCCTAAGCATTTTTTTTATCCCTGCACAGAAGACATAAGTGCTTTTCCTAGCAATGCTTAATTATTACTTTTGTAGCAATGTGGACACAAATGAAAAACACCAAAGAAAAGTAAACTTCTTAATAATGATAGCACATGCACAGTAGAAAACTGTACTTTAGCAACTACAATGTATTTTCTGTATTTGTGTTTCCTTAGAAGTCTCATGAAACAAACCAGATTGTGCTATAAATTTAGGCCAAACCAACTGAAATATATTAGAAAATTTTGATCTAAAATCAAACTTTTCGTTGTGATATGTTGAGTGATGAGAGTATAAGGTCTTTGAGTTTAATAAGTGGCTATAGTGGATAATTACAGTAAATAAATGTACACATTTAACATAGTTGCAATTTGTTTCTTTTTTGTATTGAAAGGTGATAGTGTACATTGTTATCGCAACAAAAATTTTTAACCTTAGCACACATTCCATTGACCTTTTTATCATTCGTCACACAGTTGTAATCTTTGCAAATGCTCCCATTGCAGAAGATACTTTATTTCTCTAGGTTCATTTTATCTTACAATACATCTTATTCTTCTATGATTGCTTAACAATATTTCATATTTTCCCTATAGTCTATATTTTTGGAGGGCATGAACATATGTCTTAATAGGCTCATTCAACATGAGCTTGGTTGTCAGCTTGTTGATATTGGTGGGGAGTTTGGACATATTAAGGAATGAGTATTAGTGGGAAATAATGGTATTATGGGGATTGCTAATTCCAAAAGCATGTTAGTAGATTCCAAGGATTTGTGGTTACTTGTCATGAGAAGATTCTTCCCTTTTCTCTGTCTCCATACATAGTTCCACAGTGATGGCAAATACTATGTGTACTGTTTAGATTTTCATCAAGTTGTCACAGAATAGGGTCACTTGACAACACTCAAGTTGGGAACCTCAGTTGCGAAAATGTCCATCAGGCTGACCTGTAGGTAAGCTTGTGGTTCATTTTCTTGATTAATGATTAATATTAGAGAGCCCAGGCTACAGTGAGCATCGCTTCCCCAAGAAGGCTGTCTAGGGTTGTATAAGAAAACTGAACATGTCATAAACAACAAATCATTAAGTAACATCACACTGTGGTCTATACTTCACTTCCTGCATTGGCTTCCCTGATGATGGACTATATCCTATAAGCTAAGTAGCTAAATAAACCCTTTCCTCCCCAAATTGGTCTTCAGTAATGTTTTATGAGAGCATTAAAAAGTGTACTAGAACACTAGGAGAATGAGCCAAGAGCTATTGTTTAGAAACCAATCTGATACTTTCATCATGTATTTGGTTATCAAATCTCTTGACAGCATATTTTTATAATTACTGAATATATTTTTCTCTATATAATAAAAAGCTGTGAGAAATTTATTACATCAGATAAAATGCAAAATACAATTAAGGGTACTAAATGTGGTAACATTTCTACCATCAATATTTCTCCTCTTATTTATTCTTCCCAATAACTCATTCGACATGGATGAAAATTTGGAAAAGGAAGATATTCAGATCAGTGTATTTCTAACTGCATTTGCGGAAGCTGAATTCCAGTTTTTCAGGAGTGGCTTTCTATTCTTTTTACTCATTTTTGTTTTGTTTTACTTTTTTTTTTAGGTGGTGTTATTGTTTTGAGACACGTTTTTTTCTGTGTCTCTGACTGTCCTGGAACTCACTCTGTAGACTAGGCTGGCCTCAAACTCACAGATTGATCTCCCACTGTCTCCCGAGTTCTGGGAGTAAAGGCATGTGCCACCACCACCCAACTGACTTTCCACCTTTCTACATGGTTACTTCCGAATCAGTTTACCTGATAGCAAAATCAAGATGGTTAGAGTGGTAAGTAGCTACTGGAAAGAAGAAAGGGATTTTAAATAACACCCTTGTTTAAAATTGCAGATTAATGAGTACCATACCTGCATGGTCAAACTTAGTGAGGATTTTTAGATATGTGATTTTCTATTACTTCTGTGTAGACTTCCCATTCTTTTGTGTTGTGCTTCAATTTGCAGCAAAATATGACTGGCTATTGTACAGCATTGTCTGCCAATCTTTATTACCAATGATAAGAACACTTTAGCTTTGGACCTATGTCTTACTCTTTTTTTTTCTAATTTTATTTAAAAATCAATCAGATAGTTAGGTCCTACAATTAAGCTTCATTAAAGATTAATCCCTTTAATCCTAATTTAATCTTACATTTTCTTTCCTTTATTTACCATTATCATTCATAGACATCAAAACAATTAATCATACACTGATACCTCCTTACCACCCCGTTTTTGCCTATTTTTGGTATTTGTTTTTTATTTATTTATATATGTCATCTATCTATTTATCTCTCTGTCCAGCTATCATCTCTCATCTATTTAATCTATCTATCTATCATTTGTTATCTAATCTATCTATCTGTCTTTCTATCTATCATCATCTATCTATCTACTTATTTATTATGTATACAGTCTTCTGCCTGGACTTATGCCTGTCCAGAAGAGGGCACCAGATCTCATTACAGATCATTATGAGCCACCATGTGGGTGATAGGAATTGAACTTACAACTTTTGGAAGAGTAGTCAGTCCTCTTAACTAACCTCTGAGCCTTGTCATATCTCCAGGCCTATTTTGTTTGTTTTTGTTTTAACTTACAGAACACATTGCTTTGTACTTATGAAGCAACAGTGGAAGAGTTGAACTTAACTGTGTTTTTGAAACATTATTCCTTGCAAATTGATACCATGATCTTAATAAATAACCTTTGCCCTTTGCCTGAATATATATGTAAGTGATACAAAAATAATGAAAATAATTCTTCCAGTAAACATGAGGAAATTATTATGTTGAGAATTATCAGTTTGAACATATCAGAACACTGTCATGTAAGACAAGTCTTAGTGAGTTTTGACAGAGTTTCTGATATAAGAAGTCATTAAAATAAGGCAGATATTATTTACTTGTTTTTTTTAATTTCTCATGATGAACTAATGAAATTAGTGATTTAATGACAACATACAGATGTTTTGTAGAAGAGTAGAATCAAATGTGGGTGAAATTGTTTCACTTTTTATGTAGTGTGGATAGCTTTAATTAGGACATATGACAGTTAAAAAAATTCATTTAATCTGAAGAATCATTTCCAAAACCTTGGATATAGAAAGTTATATCTTTAATAGCTCCTAGTTGACCTTTACTGTCCCATTCTTATAAGCACAAACTACCCACATAATCCCAGACATTAACATTGTTATATAATATTTGTTCAATACATGTATTACATCAAGAGCTGATATGAGAATTCACCAGTTTTAAAGTCACTGTCCTCGGGCTGCTGTCTTCTGTCCCAGCCTCCTTCCTGGAACTTGCATTGCTTTATAGTTACAAGTCTGGTGTCCTTTTCTCTCCATACAACAACCTTCTCATTCACCGGTTCAATTGTAAATTACCATTTCCTCCATGTAGCCTGACAGATAATAAACAACCAAGCTGTATGCTTTGTACTTTAACCAACCTCATGACTTCAAACGGTTAATTGGAACTGAGATTGAGAGGCCATTGAATGATCTATGGCATTTCTCGGTAAAGTCTAGAAATCTACTTGGAGAAATATCTAAGTGTCAGAAATAGAAAAGGAGAGCAGATATGAATTAATGGCCCTGTAATTATTACTGTGAACTTTCACCACATTTTTACTCTTACTCCAACACAAAGTAGATATGGTGTGAAATCTACTTTTGTGAGAGTGGCTACAGCTTGACAGCTGTATACATTTTGTGGACCAGAGTATCACCTTATACGAGGAAAATCAATAAAGTTCAAGAAAAGACACTGACGATACTGATCTGTCTACCAATTATATGGCATTGTTCCACACTTCCCTGACAGGCATATGCTTTTATACTCCATTAAAGCATGGGGAACTGCTCTTAAAGTACTTCCAAATAAACTCCAAAATAGGTCTCACTATAGTTACTGAATGTCCTTTTCCCACACATCATTTTAATAGTCCATTTTCTACATTTGACTGTGATGCTGTGTGTTGGCCTCACAAATCTGCAAGCCTGTGTGTTTTCAGTCTTGAATATTGTGTATACTGTCCTATAAATCACTTATTCTTAGTAATTAATTTATATACCATAAAGTATCAAAAATGCATACCTTTACATTTTTCACAAGAAAAGTGTTGAATTAAAAAATCAAATGCTATGCTTCACTTGTATGGGAAAAAGAAAGAAAAGTGACTTCACCTAGTTAAGAGACCATCCAGATACATATAGACAGAGATGAGCATAAACAAAATATTGTTTCACGTGCAGGATATATTTACTTGCACTATCCACATATGCATATATTATATATTTATATGCAATAAAATTTTATAATTTTATGTACATAATCTGAATGTTTCAGTTTTATTTTGACAATGAGGTGTTAGGTTTGAGGAAGCAACCTACCTTTCATTGGGAGTTCATATTCCAGTCCCTGGTGAGTTATCAAAAGCCTCAAAACCACAGGTGGCACCACCTTGTAGCTTCTATGTGTCGTGACACTGAATCCTGAGCCTGTCAAATTCACTGCTGCTTTTATTATTTTTAGATGCACTACACATCTCCTCTAAAAGCACAAATCACACTTCTGCAGGTGCCAGGATTTAAAAATTTGCAGTCTGATAAACTAGACGTGTTATAACAATTCCTTAAATAAATAAAGTAGCTCCAATTCCATTCCTCAAATATGCCAACGTATTCAAGGCCTGGGGCCACAGATGGCTGCGACCACATGTCTGCCTTGGTTGGTTTGCAAGTATGAAGTATTAGCTTGCCATGCTACCTCACTCTAAGTATGCAAAGAAAGAAAATAGAAAAAGAAAGTTAAGTAAAATAAAATAAAATAAAATAAAATAAAAAGCTTTACCTGGTTTTCATCAAAGAGGTTTTGGATCTTGTTCCTCCTGGGATGGCTGCTAGCTACTGTGCCTTCATGCTAACCTTTGTACTGAACTGCATTCAAAGGCCTTTAAAACTCATTGAAGATGTGCTGTGTGACTCAGCCACTGTACTTCCTGTAGCAGGCATCCCTGCTTGAAATTAAGTTATATTCACTTTAAGATTTATGTGAGGGAACAAGGTGCCTCATGGGAAAGGGCTTGTTCTAAGGATGTAGTGGTACAGTTTTGTTTCATGAATGGCAGGTCAGCATCAGAGATAAAGGGTCACTGTTCTCCCTTAGCTCACCCTTCAACCTTGCTCCTGTGGACATATACTGAAGTCCACAGGCAACTCCATGAGGAATAAAAGATGTGGCTAAAATGAAAGCTGCTTTTATTCTCTCTCTCTCTAGTATTACCTACTCAAGAAACTGAGCACTAAGTTTTCCGATAAGCAATTGTTAGCAGATTCTCCAAGGGAAGTCACTGGTCCACAAAAACACAAGACAACTAATATTGCCCTCAGTGTTGGTACTGATAACAATACCTATCAGTAACGGGGGATGCAATCCTTTTCCAGAAATCTTAGAGACTCACACATTCCTAAGCACATCCGTTTTGAAACCTAACGTGGCAAGCTTGTTACCTATGGGTGTAACTGAATTACTAGTATTGTTGATAACCATCAGAATATGGTTCCTACTTTAGCTGGTAAGAGTAATAAACAATAGTCATAACAATACCTCAATGGTATCGGGCTCCAAGAAGTTTGCATAGCACTATGCTGTACTTTTATTCTTATATGCTGTGCAGAGGGCAGGGTGTTGAAGTATTTAGCACTGGTGGTGCTATGGGAAGGTACATCAGCTATAGAAAGGCTGGACTTTATGAGATAGTGTTTAGTTAGCTAAGGACATGCCCTGGAAAGAAATGATTGGACCTTAACCTCTTCCATTTTCCCCCTTTGCCACTGAACTTTTTGTCACAAAATTATGACTAGGTTTAGGCTCACAAGAAGCAAATTCAATCTTTCTTGGCCTGAATCTTTCAAAATTGTGAACAAAAATGTGTATTTTTCTTTACATGTGGAAAGTCTTTGGAATTTTGTTACAGTATTCAAAGGCATCTAATTCCAAAGGGAATGGGACACAAAATACATCTGAAACAGACCCCAAGAGAATTAGAAATTGACCTGAAAAAAAATTTAATGTATTGTACTTTCTTATGTCTAAAAGACGTGTGGTTATTTGAATTGTACTTTAATTTTGGAAGGCTTTTGAAGATGTTTAATACTTGCATTGGTCTTTAAAATAAAGTGAATACTAAATTGTATATAGAGTTATTGAGTCTTTAACAGAAAGAACTAGGTTCAGTAGTTAGATTTTTTTAAGTTGTTTTTATTTTTTTATTTATTTTGTATACCCAGCACAGTTATCTCTTTCTCCTCTCCTCTCCCTCCCCCACCTCCCATCCACTCCTCAGAGAGGGTGAGGCTCACATGGGGAGTCAGCAAAGCCTACCTTATCAAGTTGAGTCAGGACCAATTCCCTCCCTGCTGTATCAAGGCAGAGAATAGTATCCTACCATAAGGAATGGGCTCCAGAAAGCCAGTTCAGGCACCAGGGATAATTCTTGGTTCCACTGTCAAGAGTCCGAAATAAATACCAAGCCATACAACTCTCACCCACATTCAGAGGGCGTAGTTTGGTCCATTGCTGGCACCCCAGCTGTCAGTCTAGCATTCATGAGCTCCCATTCTATTAAGTCAGCTGTTTTGTGGGTTTTTCTATTATGATATTGAATCCCCTTGTTCATATAATCTCCCCTCCCTCTCCTCAAATAAGTTCATATATCTACAGAGGTCCTGATACTTATTTATAAACGAAACAAGTATATGTTCTCCCTTTTCCACAAAATATACCAAAATATTACTGTTCCTATGCTTAGAGGATTTAAATACTCGAGGAAAAGGAAAACTATGAATAAATAATATATAAACTTGGTGTGGGAGGTCCTTCTTTCTATGTGTTGCTTTTATTGGTTAATGAATAAAGAACTGCTTTGAGCCTGTGGCAGGGAAGAACAGAATGAGGCAGGAAAAGCTGTATGCTGGGAGTAAGAGAGAAGCCATGGAGCCTCCAGAGGCAGACATGATGAAACTTTGCTGGTAAGCCACTGCCATGTGGTGATACACAGATCAATAAAAATGGGTTAAATTGCCGGGCAGTGGTGGCGCACGCCTTTAATCCCAGCACTCGGGAGGCAGAGGCAGGCGGATCTCTGTGAGTTCGAGACCAGCCTGGTCTACAGAGCTAGTTCCAGGACAGGCTCCAAAACCACAGAGAAACCCTGTCTTGAAAAACCAAAAAAAAAAGGGTTAAATTAATATGTAAGAGTTAGCCAATAAGAAGCTAGAGCTAATAGGCCAACCAATGATTTAATTAATGCAGTTTTTGTGTGATTATTTCAGGGCTAAGCAGCCGGGAATGAACAAGCTGCCTCCATGCAACATAAACTAAAGATTTTATTATATTTATGCAGTCATAAATAGCAAAATAATACATCAGAAATGATAGTAAACAATGCTACTGTAGAGACAATAGTGATAAGAATCAGCTTATGCCATTTAAAAATTCTCACATTTGATTGGGAAGTGAGTATAATTGGAGTAAGTTATGTAAAATTCCCAAAAAGTCAATAAAAACATTTGTTGGGGAAAATAAAAGACAAAAATTAGAGTTCTTACCTTCATAAAGTCTACAGTTTTGCTGTAAGTAGATTTATGACTCTTCTTAATGCCCAAGGCATATACAAGTCTTTAAGACTGTTCATGTGTTTTTCTCACAAGTAGAACATGAAAAACTTGATTCAATTGATTTTTCAATACTTGTAGAAATTTTTTTCATTCCTTAAGTAGATGCAATTTTGTTCTAATTCATGACAGGTTTACATTCCTTAGAGTTATGCTCATTTATTTTTGTCTTCTATCTTATATATTTATTTAGTAATAACTTAGACTTATGCCTAGCTAGGTATGCTAATTTGATATTATTATCTTAATAAATTATTGATATAGTAACAAAATATTTTGAGATAAAGGTCAATTTCTAAAAATGCCTCAGGCCTCAGATAAGATCTGACATTGTGCAAATACACCTTATGCATGAAAACCTTTTGGTCTACACTTGTAACTTGAATGAGTTGGCCATACCTAACTTTGCACTGGCTGATACCATGGTCTTATGAAATCTGTAGCAAATATAGCATGGGTTTGTTCTGGAGCAAGAATCATAGTAAGTGCCATTCCTTAGTTAATGTTTATTATCATTTTGGATTTGAATATGTTACTTTTGGATCTGTATTTTAAATAAGAGTACTTTAAATAATAGTACTTAAGTTAATAGGAATCAGAGCTATGAGTCTACATGCTAATGATATAAAGAAAAATGAGGCACAATTCAGTTAACTAGAACAAAATATTTACCTGTAATTAAAATGCACAAAAACCTGAAAAGATAAAATGTAGTGAAAGAGCAAGAACAATAATGTTCAAGTTCAATGAATGTAAGCAAAGCTAAACTGTTAGCATGGACTGTGTGCAATTATTATATATATAGTCAGGAAAACCTTGATGATAAATGTTTATGTGGAAGCCCTACTGCAGTCCATAAATACCCCAAAAGGGGACTTTCACATAGTAGCCACATTCCATGCTCTGGTCTCATTCCTCTCATTCCAAACCTATCCCTGAGAAAGCCCACCAAAAGTCAGCCATTTCCGGGGCTGCTCAAGGCCATCCCTACAGGCTACATAAGACCTGCTAGCCTTACATGCCATGCCATTACTCCTCTACCTTCCTACCTTCCCAAGGGTCAACCAGGAGTTACTTTGCTTAGTTCAAATTAAACCTGGACTTATTGCTTTGACCTCATCTGACATTGGCAGTGGTATTACTATCAGGGAATTTAAACTTTTAAATGAGGTAAAAATTTGAGTTAAATCTTAGAGGGTAGTGTAACAGAAATGAAACTCACTTGATGATTCTAGAAGAAACCAGAAAAGAGAAATATTCTAGAAAACAATATCACAAACCAGATAGAATAACAGACAAGGAAACTCAGAGGTGCTGTGATACACATTTATTTATAAAATGTTGAAATCTAAATTACGTGGTAAATAGTAAAATTTTTAAGTATAACTCAGAAAAATTTGTAATTCTCAATCTAATAATGTTATGATATTACTATAATTCATTTTGGCTATTTTATTTCTCATGAGGGTTCTTAGTTGCATAAATTAAATGCATAAATTAATTCATTTTTAAAAATGAGGAGAGTGCTTTGGAAATTAGATATAGGTTGCCAATGGGGAATTAAAGAAAACACACAGACAAGGTCCACTGGGAAGGAAAATAGTCAGATAATAGAGTGAGAATAGGGCTAAGATGAAACAACAGATGGGGAATGATTTCTGTGAGTTCTCACACAGATGGTTCACCAGATGGATTCTGCCAGGTTCATACAGCTTATGTGTATTTTTCAACTGCTTATCATGGTAGGCAAGCAACTTCTATGCAGGCAAAATCTTTACTTGGTTCAGGTTATTGAAATATATCACTAGAATATCTTACTAGTTGGCAACATTTTTATAAAGTTTTTTTTAATAACTGCCATTTTTAATTAGACAGAGACCTGGAGGTAATCTTATTTTAAAAACACAATCTTCAAAAAGAATTCATAGGTCTTCATGCAAGTGATAAGAGTGGAAACTTTAATTTGAATTTTAGCTGTTAATTGGTTATTATAATCTTTTTGATATATAAATCCATCTTCTACTTAGCTAACAAAACAGTTCAATTTAACAAAAAACTTACAATGATTTAAATAACATAATAATATTTCTATATAAATTTATTGAAAATCTTAACACAATCTGTTACATATTGACATATCAATAAATATGTAGTATATTTTACCTCTATATAAAATTATTATTTTAGAAAAGTTTCATTCTGAAACTTCAGATATGTATACACTGCTTTGAAATATGCATTATGTAAGTTTTACTGCCTTTCAAGTTAAAAATGGTACTTGTTACAAATATCACTTAGATGAAAGAGAAAACAAGAATAAAGCTCAAAGGCATTGTGGGTTTTCAAATAATTAGTCTTCATTATATAAAGTAATACATGCACACTTGGAATACATTTTAAATGAACTCTGCTCTTTCTGATGTTGCAAGTTGAGATCTTAATAAAGGGGATTTTTAAATCCTAACAGGAGGGGATTTTTCTTGCTAAAATTGTTGTAAGTACTGATACACTACATCAAAGGTATGCAATCTCTCTGGAAACACTGCAGGGGACTGGGTATAACAACTACCTTGGACTCTCCTGGTATCACTATTTTTCATCATAGTATTAATTGTGCTAAAACCTTAAAGATACCAAGAATGGTGTTGTTTTACAATGTTTTTTATAAACATTATCTCATTTGAGGCTGACCATAGTTATCATGGCAATGATCTCTGATTTACAAATGGGAAAAGTGCATCTTGAGAGCCTGGTAAGTAATGAGCACTCGGCTAGTTAGCAGATGAAAGAACCAAGATTCTGGCTTGTTATTTCAACACAGACTTACAGTACATCTATACTGTGCCAGCGATTATTGATTATGCTAGTCTACTGTTTTCTAAAATGAGTACATAGCAATATGCACCACTTTGGTTGTTTCTGAATGCCACTGCATCATACCACCTTGAGCATTTTATTTATTCATTCATTCAACAATTAGTGTTCAACAAAAAGTGTGACTTATTGTGCACACTTTTCTAATTTTTAATTTGAGGAAGCATACATAGACAGAGACAAAAGTACATGTGTAAAACACAACCCCTATATAAAGTACAGAGATAGATGCATTCATATTTTATGTGAATAAGCATATATTTGTTAATCATATCAAAAGCATATCATAATTTTAAATGTGTTAAGTGCATTGGAAACTAAAAGAGAGTCCCAAAGTTTCTAAAGCAGAGATCATTAGAGGGCAGAGTAACATTTTCTTTTATTGTGGTTGTTAGGGAATTTTGTTTATTTGTTTTATGTTGACAAAAATTTTTCCTTCAATATAATCTGATGTTTCCACTCTTCCTGTTAATCTCTGATTCCTCCCACCTCCCCAGTAACCCAAATCCATGACCTTTGTTTCTCCCTCTTTGTAGAAAGCAAACATTTTTTTAGTGATAAAGGGAGGTGGAAAGACTCTAATGAAGCTTCATAGGAAGAGAAGAGCACAGGTAATAATGAAGCACATAAGAATATGTGATTTAAGTATTGCTGCATTATAAAATAAGCCATAGAATCGCCACTGATGAAAATGAGAACAAGTGCCACAGTAAAATCCTGGCTGGAGGGCTAAGGTTATGAACATATATCCTAGCTAAAAGCTGGATTTTATTTTCTCTTCTAGGATGATACTTTCCTTCTTTTGTGTGAACATGGTTTAAGTTTTCTACTCTGTGGGCAATGGGAATGAGGTGGGAATAAAAACACCAATAGAATTATTTATACATTGAGATGCAAGTATTTAGGAACTGATGGTATTTTCTTTTTTTTCATTTATTTATTCTTCTGTCATACCATACATGCCAAATTCATCCTCTCATCGCTCTACTCCTTTCAGTCCCATCCCCCCATACACACACCATTCCTCTCTTCTGGGTCCACTCCTCCTCTGTTTCCCTTCAGTAAAAAAGAGGCTTCAAAGGACTATCAACCCAATATGGCATAACGAAATGTAATAAGACTAGGCACACCGCCTCATATCAAGACTGGGTGAGGCAGCCTAGTAGGAGGAAAATGATCCCAGGAGCAGGCAAAAGAGTCAGAGATAAACCTAAACACCTCAAGCTAAACAACCATAGAATGTATGCCAGAGTTTATCACAGACTTATACAGGGTACACTGTCACTTTAGTCTCTATGAGCCTTTATGAGCCCTTTTTAGTTAATTATGTGGAATGTATACTTCTGGAGTCCTTGAACCTTTTACTCCTACAATCCTTCCTGTCCCTCTTTTGAGGTTCCTCAAATACTACCTAATGTTTGTGGATTTCTGTCAGCTTCTGGAGAAAAACTCTCTGATATGGATTAGAGTGTAGCAGAATATTGATAGGAATAATTTCATTATTTATCTTCTCTTTTTTTCTTTTTCTTCTTTTTCTTTTTGTTGGCCCCTTCCAAAAACTGAGTCATCATTGTCCCATCATACCTTGTAGGCAAGTCAAGTTGTAGGTCAAAGATTTTGTGGCTTTGTTGTGACTGTTTTTGTGGTTGGTTTTAATTCACCACTGGAAGTCTCGTGTCTTTAATTCCAGGCCTTAAGAGGCAGAGACAGGTAAATCTCTAAGTTCAAGGTCAGCATGGTCTACAGAGCAAGTTCTAGGACAGCCAGAGTTATAAAAAAGTGCCTCAAAACACCAATGTATCAGCAAATAATAATAATACAGAAAAATGATAGTGTGTGAAATGACTATCTGATATTTAGCTTCAATCATTAGGAAAAATGATATTTCATTCAGATCAATCGAATACAAATTATATTTGGTTATTGGTGACTGGCTGAGAGGGGTGGGAAGGAAGATGCAAATGGAGGAGAGATGATATTGCATGTCATTTTATTGACAGGTTAAGTTTCAGGACCCTTGGTAATATTTAGGTTTCAATATTTTTTTGATGATGACTTACAAATGTATGGTGTTTGGGGGATATTTTCAGAAAAAAAGCATCTGTATATCTCAAATAATATTCCATAGTTAAAAGTTTTTTTTCTGTATGTAATAAAGGTGATGGAGGGATGATGAGGATGTCTGTGTATATATTGATTTTAATTGTTAATGAATAAAGCTGCTGTGGCCAATGGCTTAGCAGAGTAAAATCATGCAGGAAATCAGAACAAAAACAGAGAGAATAGCAGTCAAGGAGGCACCATGTAGCAGCCAAAGGAGACAGACACCCAAACCTTACAGGTAGGCCACAACTTCGTGGTGATACACAGACTAATAGAAAAGGACTACCTTAAGATGTAAGAACTAGCTAGGAATGTGCCTAAATGATCAGTCAAACAGTGTTATAATTAATATAGTTTCTGCATGATTATTGGGGTCTGGGAAGCTGGAAAATGAATGAACAGTCTCTATTTACAGAGTGAAGATCAAGGAAAAGGTGAAAAAGTCTATAAAATATTTTGCCAATGGTTTTTATATGTCTTTGTAGTAATAATTATCTGACTGTCATAATAAATTAATACTGTTAACATCTTATCTGTTTTGTGTTTCAGTGTATTTTAGTGCTTATTAATAGCACCTGAAGCAATAGTGTTAGGAACAAATAATATCGTATGCCATAGATTAAAGAATTGTCGATATGCAACAGTCAGAGAATGTTATGGAAGGAGAAAAGGGAAGGAAGATGTCTTAGCTGGCTTTTTATTGTTGCGAAGAGATACCACTGCAACTCTTAAAAAGAAAATATATAATTGGGGTGGTACCCTTAGAGTTTCAGAAGTTCAGACCATTATCATCAGTAGAGGGAGAATTGACATGCATGCAGATATGGTACTGGAGTAACAACTGAGAGTCTTACATTTTGTAGGCAACAGGAAGTCAACTGAGACACTGGGAGTATCCTGAGCATGGGAAACCTCAAATCCCACCTACCACAGTGACACACTTCCTCTAACAAGACCTTACTCTGAAGCACAATTAATATAAACTCAGAGAGAGAAATTGGGGCTCAACCAAAACAGCAATATAGCCAGCTACTGGCTCCTACCTTGACCTCAATTTGAAAATGGCAACCAAGCCTTTGAAAATCTCAGAATTAAACTGTGTCTGAGTGCTGTATCCTCCCATTTTATAATCCTCTCTGGGACTTGTTTAAAGGCATAAACCACTGGGATTAAAGGCATGCACTTCCCGGTTTCTATGGCAATAAGTATGGCTACTGGGATTAAAGGTGTGTGTTACCACTGCTGGTCTGTAAGGCTGACCAGTGGAGCTGTTTTACTCTGTGATCTTCAGGGAATCTTTATTTAATAAAATACAAATGAAATGCCACTATAATACCCATTCCAATAAATTCATGCTTTCTAACAGTGCCACTCCCTCTGGGAGTCATTTTCTTTCAAACCACCACATTCCACACCTTAACCCACAAAGGCTTGTAACCATATCATAATGCAAATATGCATTCAGTCCAACTTCAAAAGTTTCCATAATCTTTCATAGTCTCAACAATTCCTAAAAGTCCAAAATTCAGTCCCTTCTGAGATTCATGCAAGCTCTTAACTGTAATCCCATATATATACCCACATACTTTCAACATGTAATGGCACAGGATATACTGTACAGTACCATTCCAAATGGAAGGGAAGGGCATATAGTTATATAATAGTATTATAGTGAGGGAATATTGTACCAAAGCAAGACCAAAAGTCATCTAGACAAACTTAGAACTCTTTATCTCTGTGTCTGATGTCAAAACACTCTCTATGTCCACTATTCTTTTCAGATTGACTGCAACACACTTTTCAACTGTTTTTACTCCCTGCTAGAAGCTCTCCTTGGTAGGTATGCAACAACTCTGGCATCTCTAATATCTGGGCTTCTCCAAGGAAACCCAGGCTTCAACATCCCAGCTTCATGCAATGGCGTTTCTAAGCCTTCATTCAGGGACACCCTGGACACATGCCTGGCCTCAGCAACTTTATTCCATAACTCCTTTCTTCTGTTCTTAACTCTAAAGCCAGAACCATGGGGCTGAAGCTGCCAAATTTTGTTTCTTGCTGGTATTGAAACATGGCCTCTTGTTCAATTACATCTTCACTAGCTTTCTGTTATTCACTACCTAAAGTTGGCTGTCCTGAAACTCTATAGACCAGGCTGGCCTCAGACTGAGAGGTCTGCTAGCCTCTGCCTTTGGAATTGCTGAGATTCAAGGTGTATACCACCACACATGACTTTAGGCTTTTCCTTTTACAAGTTGGAAAATCAGCAGTGTAGAAACTTGCCCTGAGGTAAGTACTCTCTTTAATCCATTTCTTAATCTGTTTATCTCATTGTGCACAAGACTTGGCTCGACCCTCTTTTATTCTTTTTATCCTCAAAATTTACATTTTGTAATTTATCCTGCTAAGCTTGTTCCTTTTCATTATCAATCTTTATTAGAGTTACCACTAATAACCACATGAGAGAGTCTTTACTAGGCTGTTTTGAGATGTCCTCTGTCAATGGAATAATGGAATTAATATAAGACTCTTCACTTTACACTCTGGCAGACTCAGGTAACCTTCACCAAAATAACACAAAACTGATCTCTAGGCAGCATGCTAAAATTTTCTCCTCTGAAACCTCTCTCTCTCTCTCTCTCTCTCAAGACAGGTTTTCTCTGTAGCTCTGGAGCCTGTCCTGGAACTAGCTCTTGTAGACCAGGCTGGCCTCAAACTCACAAAGATCCACCTGCCTCTACCTCCCGAGTGCTGGGATTAAAAGTGTGCGCTACCACCGCCTGGCTCTGAAACCTCTTGATCCCCACAGTTCATTAAATCACATGTAGAATGCCTGTTTCTCTGCTCCTACCAGTTTGACTGATAAGACATTGCTTAAAACGTTCTGTTGCTTTTGTAACCCCAGCTCCCAAAGACCATATTACTCCAAACAAACAAACAAGAAAAAATGGTCAGACCATCAGCCCTGCCACAGCAATACTCCACTCACTGTCTTATTAAGGGGTTTTATTGCTATGAAGAGACACCATGATCACAGCAACTCTTAAAAAGAAAACACTTAACTGGGGTGGCTCACTTATAGTTTCAGAGGTTTAGTACATAATCATTATGGTGGAGGGAATGGTGGCTTGCAGGCAAATGTGGTGCTGAAGTAGTAACAAAGATAAGTACATCTTGCAGGCATCAGGAAGTTGACTAAGACAGCGAAGGTATGTTAAACATAGGAAACCTCAAACTCTGCCCCACAGTGACATACTTCCTCCAAAAAGGGCATATCCATACCATCAAAGTCACACTTTCCAATAGTGTCACTCCATTTGATTGTCATTTTCTTTCAAACAAACACAGAAAAAAAAGAAAGAAAACGGAAGTCTAAGAAAGAAAAACATAACCTACACTTTCAGTCTATTATCAAAGGTGTCACATTACAGTCTGAACACTTGAAAAAGTAGATTCCAGGTAATGCTTGCATTTTGTACTCCTGTTTCTAACATTTCATAAGACAAGAATAAGAAACAAAATCATAAGACTGTGACTCCATCTAGGAAAATGCTCTCGGAAATTCATTTATCATCTAAGTAACCTTAATTTTTCATAAAGACACTTAGACACATACTATCAAATTTAAACCATGACTCAAGTCCAAATTTTGTGGTTTGTTCATATTGTGACTGTATGGCAAATCCATTTATGTCACAAAAAATGGATTCATTAAATAAATGAAAATATATTAAAGTCAACATTTCTACAATATTGCCTCTGTCTAAATGAGGTTTCTGTTTCCATTTTCCTGTGCTATAAATGAGCAATAGCTGTATAATCCATCTGTGTGACTTTGAAGTATTTAAGGTTTAGAGTCATGCCATATCTTTCATTTCAGCCAACACTTTCATTTTACCACCATTGCCTAAATCATATGCCTATCATTTATTTCAACAAATTATTTGATTAATAAAACCATTAATATCAAGTAAATACAGGAATACTTTTGCAAAATTGCTATTATCACAAGTTTAACTATTTATTTAAAATATGCCTAACAGTAAAAAGAATGTAATTATAATTTGAAAAATTAAAATTATAATGAAATGTTAAATAAACATATTTCTTGGTATTAAATATGAGTTTATTTATTTATTTATTAAAGATTTCTGTCTCTTCCCCACCGCCGCCTCCCATTTCCCTCCCCCTCCCCCAATCAAGTTCCCCTCCCTCGTCAGCCCAAAGAGCAATCAGGGTTCCCTGCCCTGTGGGAAGTCCAAGGACCACCCACCTCCATCCAGGTCTAGTAAGGTGAGCATCCAAACTGCCTAGGCTCCCACAAAGCCATCTCTCAACAGAAGAAGTTCAAATGGCCAATAGACACCTAAGGTCATGCTCAACTTCCTTAGCAATCAGGGAAATGAAAATCAAGACAACTTTAAGATACCATCTTACACCTGTCAGAATGGCTAAAATCAAAAACACCAATGATAGCCTTTGCTGGAGAGGTTGTGAAGAAAGGGGTACACTCATCCATTGCTGGTGGGAATGCAAACTTGTGCAACCACTTTGGAAAGCAGTGTGGAGGTTACTCAGGAAATTCGGGATCAACCTACCCCTGGACCCAGCAATACCACTCTTGGGAATATACCCAAGAGAGGCCTTATCATACAACAAAAGTATATGCTCTACTATGTTCATAGCAGCATTGTTTGTAATAGCCAGAACCTGGAAACAACCTAGATGCCCTTCAATCGAAGAATGGATGAAGAAAGTATGGAATATATACATATTAGAGCACTACTCAGCAGTAAAAAACAAGGACTTCTTGAAGTTTGCAGGCAAATGGATGGAAATAGAAAACACTATCCTGAGTGAGGTAAGCCAGACCCAAAAAGAGGAACATGGGATGTACTCACTCATATTTGGTTTCTTGCCATAGATATGAGTTTATATGAATGTACATGTGCACATGTGTGTCTCTGTTAGAACATTCTGTGTGATGTCATCTTTATCTGGAATTACAATCTTGATTCTGCTAGTTATCATTATTTATAATAATATCTTTGAAGAAATAAAAACATGTCTTTCTTCTTATCCAATGGTATCTGTATCATACTTGGTACCACAGATATTTTTCAAAAACTCAGTTTGACTTTTTATGAATTCCCTTCTTGAAAATTCATTCCTATGAGCGGCTGAAGAATGAACATAAACTGGTTAGTATAAGTTTCTTCAAAGTTTGGTTCCTGTACTCAGTCCTAGATTTCCTCCCAGTGATTTGCTCCTGGAGATCCTGTGACTTAAAGTATTCTCTCTTCAGTATGCGTTTCTGTCTAAAATTTATGCTACAAACCATATGTCTGTTAAAACCAAACCAAACCAAACCAAAACAAAACAAAATAAAAAACCTCTTATATCCTGTCTTGAATATGTCTTGTTCCTGAGGGAACTGGAAATGCAGTATCTGTTTTTCACTTAGTGTACATTGTACATGAGATCCAAGTTTCTATTGCATCACTCTCAATAGCTATTTTAGTGCTGTCCTCTCTCCCCTCCGCTCTCTCATTTCTGCCTCTCTGTTTCTCATGCTCCTATCCTCTTTTGACTTACTCTCCTTTTTCCTTCTCCCTATCAATAACTGCATTCACAAATATGAGTTTGTGTGATTATTCTATGGGTATCTTAGTCTGCCAACTAAAAAATATTTCTAGTTGAACAAGTAGTTAATGAATACAAACTCTGTGATTTCAGTGTAGAAAAGCAACAGAACAGATTAGAGACAAGACAAGGTATTTAGCATCATGTGTTAAGTTTAAAGGTAATTACCAAAGTCAGGACATCTATTCTATTACTAGTTCAAGATCTATGCAGAGAGTTTGGGATTGTAGCTCAATGGTAAAGTACTTAATCACAAAGCCCTTGGTATGGGTTGTAGTGGTAGTTCATTTGTATTTTAATAAATAAACCTTGTCTGAAGATCAGAGAGTAAAACAGCCTCACTTGTCAGCCTTACAGACCAGGCATTCTGACACACACCATTAATCCCAGAAACCACACTAGAAACCGAGCAATGCATGTCTTTAATCCCAGTGGCAGATGGCTTTAATCCTAGCCCCAGAGAAGATTATAAAATGGAAGGAGGCACCTCTCAAACTCAATCTCATTCTGAGATTCCTGGAAGCAGGATTGCCATTTCTCACTGAGGTCAAGGTAAGAACCAGTGGCTGACTGCTTTGAATTTCTAGTCTTCAGGTTGAACCCTAATTTATTTATCTCTTTGAGCTTTTATTAATCATGCTTCAATGGGTGATGGCTTATGGAGAAAAGTATGGAGAAATGTCCCCCATATTTTCTTCTTCCTATTCCTACTTGTATGCCTGTCACTTGCTGCCACGCTTCTCTACCATGATTGACTTTTATCCCTCTGGAGTGGTAGATAAACATATACTCTTTCTTTTATAATTTGCCCTGACCATAGAGCTATAGCACAGAAACAGAAAATTAAACTATAAATAATTTAGTATCAGAGAGTAGGTTATCATTGGCAGTGTGGAAAGCAAAGCAGTCTGTAAGGGCCTGACACTAGAAGGTTTAGAGGGACAGAAAGCTTTTAACAGCAACTGGGCTAGAGGTCATTCCTGTGAATTTTTATATATAAAGAAAAATCTCTACTCCATTTTCTTTCATTCTAAGGACTTTTCTGAGGCTGAATTTTCAAAGTAATAAACTAACTCATTTGGTGGAAGAAACTTCAAGAAAGTATAATACTTAATCAATGCAGGGCTGTTTTTAGTAATTTTTATGTGCCTCTACATGGAAAAACAGCAAGTAAGGTATTAAGAATTCCAAGTTATACTGTTGAAAGAAAAATAGCACCAGGAAACTTAAAATTTCAGCAAAAGTTTGTACACTTTTCCTCTAAAGGTTCGTAGAGCTTCTGAAATTAAGCTATCTGTGGCATGTGGCAGGGGCATCTCTGCTGGAAAGCCTTGAGATGCTGTTAAAAAAGTTATGAATATTAAGTCTGGATTTTATGGGTGTGGCAAAATATGGAAATGCTATAATTACACTGTACTGCCTAGGAGAGGATACAGGGAGTGGGGAGATCCAATGTGGAAGATGCTGTAGGCAAGAAAGTTGGAAGACAGAATCATGTAAGCCCTTTGATGCAAAGCATAGAGATTCAGTTTTTGATGTTTACCTCATTGGGTTTCAGTTTTTCTTTGATTCAATGTTTCCCCACAATACTACCCATTTCTTCCTTCTGGACTGATAATATACTTTTGAAATTGGACTGAATACTTCTTGAATGATGCTGTGTCTATTAACTGTGATCCAGAGAATTAAATGTGGTTATCTGGATTAGAAATATTTCCCATTTTCATGAATTTTAATTGATCAACAAAACTTGTTAGTAATATCCTATTGCTGATGACACCACACATCTTAATTGTTGGGTATGGCAAATAAAATTGTTAAACATGGAAGCTTCCTTTCTGATGGCTAGTTTTATAATTTATTATTTTTTGTTGTTTTTATTGTGCTATATATTTTTCTCTGTTCCTCTGCATTCTTCTCCCTCCCCTTCCACTCTCTTCCATGGTCCTCACCCTCCAATAAAATATTCTGGAAAAGACATGTCATCAACAATCTTACCAACTTGTGAAGCCTGAAAATTACAATAATTAATGCATTGACAAGGAATTGATGCAATGTTACATGTTGTGAAATTAACCACCCATTTTCTGATTAGGTTTAAAACATATTCCATAGAAGAAAATGCATGCCTGGTTCTTTAAGTCTGGCGAAAACTCATGGGCACCTAGGCCTAAGTTGTAATCTACTACTACTACTACTACTACTACTACTACTATTTTGCTAAATAGATTTATTCAAACTGCTATTTGCACTAATGGATTAGTTTCATATTTCAGTCCTCCTACGAGAAGCTAATTTTGATATGGGAGGAGTGAGGAAAGAAGTTTAAGGTAAATATGTTCAAGAATACATTATAGTACTCTATGGAATTCTCAAAGAAGTAATAAAAGTATATATTATTAAACCCCCATCCAAATACTTTTAATTCCATTTTTATGAGAACTAATAAAGAAATCTCAATGTATGATGAATGAGTTTTCAAAATATTGCATATCTACACAATGCAATATCATCCACAGTAAAGGAAAATGGATATAGCATGAACAATTCTAAAAAAAAAATTAAAAGCAAGAGATGTTAGTGACAAAAGTGAACATACTAAAAAAAAGTGAACATACTGTGTGTATGATTTTCTTTTTCTATGAAAAATGCATAGCTCACAAAATAGTAAATCAGTGCTAAAGGGTGGGAAGGTGGAGTTTGGTGTTAACTAGTGATTCCTTTAGGAAATTTGGGAAAAGATTTTGAACTATTTGTGTGATGGATGCAAAACCATGGGAACTTACTCAGGCCCCAATGATTTATCAAGTTTAAGTCACAGAACTGAATGGTATATGGACTGTTTTAAAAAGGTTATTAAAAAAGATGTGCAGTATTTAAAACTAAAAGCTTTCTTCAACATAGAAATTTAAATATAGATTGACTTCTTTGGACTTTCTTTCTTCTTTGATGTATAATTATTGCTACTTTTAATTTGCGTTATACTGGCCAAAATATAAAGAATAGGCTAGTCTCTGATCTAGTGGTAACTCTGGTAAGAGAAACCATTAAAATATTTCTTTATGAGCACAATAGCCATTGCAGGACTGTAAAACAGTGCTAAGGTGTAATAGCAGTGTTGCTAGCAAGAAAAGGAAACCACAAATTCTTTTGACAATTTTGTTTAAACCCAGAAACACACTCTTGTTGGAGTCTGTTTGAGAGATAGCTACTTGTCAGGACAAGGCACTTGATATCCTGTGGGAGTCATGTCAGACAGCGCAGTGACACCTACATTCTCTATATTTAGCTTGCTGCAAGGTACTGAAGGATATGTGCCTTTTCATATCATATCCTGAAAATTTAAACCCAATTACAGAATTCCTGACTGACCTGAGTTAATTCTTGTGAACATGTGTCATGTATTACTATATAACAAGAAAATGGTGGCATTCAGTCATAAATCTTACTATATATTCTCCATCGGAACTATAAAGACAACACAAGGCATATTAAATCATAGTCTAGAAAACTTTTGCAAAGAAAATTTGAAGCTCAAAGAACCATATGGTATATTGATATTTCTTCTTTGCTATAAAATGCATTTTACATTAAATTTTGAGTATATTAATATAAATTAATTATTTATAATAAGAATGAATTCTCTTAGCCTTAAGATACAAGGAGCTTGAGGAATTTTACATTAATCTGTATAGCAAACACAATAAATGTGTACAACCTTTCTCAGATTATTAAAGACCTGGTATTCTAAGGAAAATCACGCTAGTAAATATTGAAACAAATCGATCACAGCCCTCACAACTGAAGCTTACTTACCTTCAGCATAGCTTGCTGGAGTTGGGAATGTGTGAAAAGCCACTGGTGGCCTCTGTCTTGGGGGCTTCTTTCCTCTGTGCTTTTTATATGCAGATATTCCAGGAAAGGTTCACATTGATTACCTGACATGGATTCTCTTGATACTCTGGTAGGAAGAACAGATGATAATCATTAAGTATTTCTCAATAAAGGAAAAAGAGAAGACAAAATTAAACAAAAACCATACATGAAGTGATCTTCTGCCTGTCAACGCCCCTGTAGTCCTTTTTCTCACCTAATGATAAGAAGAAAAAAACAAGGAGACAAAAAAATACTGGAATAATTTAAGAATGTCTGAACAAAGATAAATGAACCAGCTGAGTGACTAAAGTTTAATTACAAATCTCTAAATCACTTTGGTTCCTGTAGTTTTACCATCACACCAGTAGAAATCTAGCAAATGTTTACAGTGTATACTGCTGCAAGATGACAACCTCTTGAGTAGTTCTTAGTGATGTCCCATGACACAAACAAGAATAGCAAATGAGATTAACATTTTTGATACTAAGAATTAAGGGACTGTTAAGATGACTAGAGTAACACACACCCCACAGGAAGGCTTATTTTATTTAGAACATTTTAGCCTCTTACAAATGTGTGAGTTTCAACAATGCAGTCCTTTGTAGTATTAAATTTTCATTTATATATTTAGAGACTAGGACAAGTACAACTATCTAAAGAAACTGTATAGTGTATGTCATAGATATTAACATTCAATTATCCCAGGAATCAAAGCTTGGAAAGCAGGAAAACGGCACATTATATGAACCTTATTTAAAGACTTGATTCCATGGCAATATTCTGACAAATGTTTCCTGGATTTTTTATGTCCATTATCCTTCAAAAAGATATGTTAACACTCATGGTGTTTAGTGTCACTGATGAAAATGTGTATTTCTATTTATGCTTGTTAGTAGAAATTATGATATTTGACAAATTATTTTGCCTGGTAATGTACATCTTCTCAACTTTACATCAACTAGAATAGAAAGACATTAACTTTCTTAACAAATAAATTCCTCTTAGAAGAATGCCAAGCTCTAAATATTTTAGAGACCAGTATAAGCCTAGAATAAACAATTTATAGAGCTTTGATCTCAAGTTAAATGACAAAAATTAATGCTATACAGTACTATATAGTATATACTATACAGTATTAAGCTGTTTGATAGAATAAGACAAGTCAACTAAAATTTCTGCTCCTTGAAAGCTAGAGAACACATCAATTATCGCTGTTTATGTGTTTATGACTGATCCACACATCACCTCCAAATCTTTTGAGATGACATACTGCATTCTTGAGAAGAGTTTGATTTAATTCAAGCATTTTCATTCCCCCAAAGAGTAGGGTTTCTTGTTCTTACCAAAGACCAGAACTAAGGGGTAGCCATTAGTAAAGACTGTTGAGTAAAATATATTTTATTCTTGGAGAAGTTCTAAATGTTCGTATCAGCATTCTTTGGTGGGAATTCCAAGTGTTTGCTGTAAAACTAAAATAGAATTAGCTACTATTAATAAAGTTGTAAATTATAATTTCCATTTCCAACAGAACGAATTTTTATTTTTAGATAAGCATAGTAATACCTACCTGTAAGTTCCAACACGCAACTGGTAAGGATGAAGCTAACCAAGTCTACGTAGCCAGATTATGTTCTAATAATAGTGAAAAAGTGATACACAGAGACAGAGAAAGAGACACAGACTGAGAGAAAATGAGAATGACCTTTATCTAAAGAATTCTAAATGTGCATCCCATAGAAAGATATTCTGAGCCTCGGATCTGCAGTAATTCCAGAAATTAAGGCCATTTCCCCAGTGGTGGAACTGGAAATCTATAACACATTGGCTTTCCTCTCAGGAGACAGTCAATTCCTTGATTCTGCTCTTTTATCTTTGGTAAATTATGCATCGATGAAATATTTCATCATGCATGAGTCTCAGATTGTTACTTATACAGTTATGGTTGAATAAATGAGTAAAATACTCATAACATTTCTTCTTAGTAGATAATTTGACTGGATACAGATATAACTAGATTTGAGATGCTCCCTGAAGGGGAGAGTAACTATATGAAGCTATATTATTATTATTTTTGGAAGGATGCCAAATTATCACAGTATAAAATAAAAGAAGAATTGAAAAGAAATAAGATGATTAAGTTTAATAAATCCTTTGTGACCTAGGGGAAAAATTCTAGTTAAAATTAAAGGTACTTTTAATTTTGTGTTTTTTCACTTATACCCAACAGACAGAAATTAATAAGCATAATAATCCTTTACATGGATGTAGCATATTTCACTTGAGGAAGTAATTTTCCCACACTTCCTTGAGGAAGTGAATTTCCCACAGATGAGTGGGCATTACATATGTTTGACCTTAAGCCTGGATTCTGGTCTTATCTCTTTTTTTTGTCCAGTACTGAGAAAACTTATCTTTTTAAATCTGCTTTTTATATGGTTAACCTTTCCTCTATCTTCTGTTTTTAACCTAGAACTTGTGTCTAGGGAAGTCTCTGGTGATCTCTGCATACAGTTCATTTTATTTAAGACAGAGTAATAAACCAGGTATTTTCTAACCTGAAATTAAATAAAACACACACACACACACATGTATATGTGAGACAGACCTGTTTATCATCTGTTTCTCATTCTAAGACCCTTATGTGGAACTCATTAAAAGCTGCTGAATAAATGAATGACTTAATAAAAACCAGAAAGAAATATGAAATTCTGGACTCTGTCAAACAATTTTAAGTAGGAGGACACATTGGTCTAAAATAGAAGAAACAGAGTTTGGAAGATGACATAAGTAATAAGGGGTAGAATACAGAACTGTGGCAGTTATGTAGGTAGGTAAATATCTCTACAATGTGGAGCTCAATATGCAGTGAGGTCCAAAGAATGGCCCCTTTTAGGTTTAAACAGTCCTAATAAAGGCATAAAACGGGAAAACATGTTAATAAACATAGCAAAGGAGCAGAGTAAAAACCTCATAAGTAAAACTTTACCTACCCCGCACACACACACACATATACACACATACACTCATACACAGCTTATAGCTACAAATGTTCTCTATACAGTTGGTACCTCTAGACTGGCTTCTCTCCACCCACCGAGTTTCACCAGCTCTTGTAGCTGCCTATGAAATAGCCATTCTGAGCTTAATATTAATTACCTGCTCTTTGGTCTATTAGCTCAGGCTTCTTATTAACTACCTCTTACATCTTAAATTAGCCCATTTCTAATAGTTTCCATTTTACCAAGAGACTTGAGGTTTGTTACCTCTTGCTTTTTTGGTTGGCTACATGACCTCTCCCGGAATTCACCTTCTTTCCTCCTCTATCTCTGCTTGGATTTCTTTTTTTTTTTTTTTTGTTTTTTTTTTTTTTTGTTTTTTCGAGACAGGGTTTCTCTGTGGCTTTGGAGCCTGTCCTGGAACTAGCTCTGTAGACCATACCTTGCTATATTCTGCCTTGTTATAGACCAACACAGCTCCTTTATTAACCAGTGGTTATAAAATATATTTATAGCACACATAGGGATTGCTCTAAAATGGAAGAGACAGAGTTTGAAAAATGACATAGGAAAGAAGGGGTAGAATATAGAATTGTGGCAGCTATTGAAGCAGGCAAATCTCTCTGCTCTTCCATGTAAAATCAGTATGTAGTGAAGTCCAAAAAAATGGCCACCTACAGGCTTTAAACAGCCATGAAGAAAGGCATAAGACAGAAAAATTTGCTATAAATATTGAGAGCAGAGGAACAGAATACAAACCTCATAAATAAAGCTGTACAAACACACACACACAACTTCTGACAAAGATGCTTTCATGAAAATAGGATAATATTAGTATATTTCAAAAAGAGTGTTGAACAAACTTAATAACCACATAGAGAAGAAGAAAGACTCTAATTCATAACATACAAAGTAAATTAAATACCAGTTGTAGTGTTGAATGAAACTACTAGAAAAATACATAAGAGTCTCAGTGGAGCAGATGTGAACAAGGGTGATTTTCAGAAATGAGCGTAAATGCATAAGAATTTAAAACAGGAATAGCAAATACAATGGCATCAAATATAAAGGTATTTGAATATCAGAGGAAATCTCCTTTGTTGAACCTGATGGGAGAATATGGAGTTGATTGGAAAGATGTTTGCACATTGCGTATATTATAAGATATTAACACTAAAAATATAAGAGATATTCAAATTTGTCATAACAATGAACAAGCAGCACAATTAAGAAATGTGTAAAATACAAAAATATACATTTAGAAAATATACTTATAAATTGCCAGCATATATATGACAAAATATTCATCATCAGTAACCATAGGAATGTTGGGTCAAATCCTTAATAAGGTATTATGTCATTCAAGTAAGTACGCCAGTATAAAAATATAACAAAAACTGAAGCTATGTAGAAACAGTAGTAATTTCTCAGTGTTGATGAGTATTACATTAGTTTAAGTATAAAGAAAACTAGTATAAAATTTCATCCAAAATTAACAGTAAAATAAGTTTTAATTTAGTAATTGTTGTTTTGCAAAAAAATTCAGATAAATTTGATTTCTAAAAGAGATATATCTACTCTACATCATTGTGTACTCAAGATATGGACCACACTTATATAACCATCTGTCAAAAGATGAACGGACAAAGGAAATGTGCCTGTCTTATAGTCAAATTGGAATATGATTTAGTCACAAAGTGGAAATTTTGTTTTGTGAGAATCCGAATCAACCTGAAAAAATTTAAGTGAAAATTTCATGCATTAAACACACCTACCAGTTCTTTTCATTCATATACAAAATATGTAAAGGCACATGTCAAGGAAATAAGTAAAGTGATGTATAGTAGATCTTGAAAGAGATGAGGATCAGGATTGAGGTGATGTGTATCAGGGACAAACAAGTGTTTCAAGATATGGTTAGTGATATTTAGTGAGAAAATTGTGCCTTTCAGATTTTTCTATTTTGTAGAGTACAGGTTTCTGAAGTATGAACTGATAATTCTTTTGAATTTCCTTGCTGTTCATTGTTATATTACCCTTTTAATTTCTGATTTTGTTAATTTGGATATTCTCTGGGCATATTGCTCAGTAGTAGAACATTTGATTGCTGTGTGCTTTTTAATGATAATTTTTAAAATAATTCTCAACCTAATTAATATTGCTGTCAATGACTCCTTTAAGATAATTTCTAGTAGAACATGTTCACTAAAAAGCCAGCTACCAATACATTGTTTGTATATTAAAAAGAATTTTAAAAGATGCATGTTTTGGTGACTAATCAGTCTAAGTGGGCATTTGATTAACTAAAGTTCTTGCAGTAATATTTCTAAACCGTCTAGCACAGCAGATTTATCCATCAATACAGATACCTTAAAAATATAAAATATGAGCAGGGCGATGGTGGCGCACGCCTTTAATCCCAGCACTCGGGAGCAGAGGCAGGCGGATCTCTGTGAGTTCGAGACCAGCCTGGTCTACAGAGCTAGTTCCAGGACAGGCTCCAAAAGCCACAGAGAAACCCTTTCTCGAAAAACAAAACAAACAAACAAACAAAAACAAAAAAACAAAAAAATATATAAAAAATGTCATTATACAAAAGGAAGTCACCATTTTTAAAGTAGGATTTTGGGATTATGTGATTTTGAGCTTGAAAGAAGCTATTCATCTTTCTCTGAGAATATCATGCTATGTTAGTCAACAACCTTTCTTTACTTGTGTATCTTTTAATTCATCTTGCACAAGAGATGTGTGTTCATATTCAGTACTTCATTTCTTTCATGTTTCCATAATAGAGACGGACTGCAGTATTCTTTGTTTTATTACCCCACATTAGTTTATTAAAAACCTTTCTTATACTAGTTACTAAGGAACTCAAATGTCTTAATAGCTATCCTATCACAATGTAATTTCAATATACACATTTCTAATATTATCTATGAAATGGGGACAAAGATCCCTGATAACATAATTCACATGTGCCTTATGTTTTTAAAGGATTTATATGGAAAAGAAGTTTCTTAAAGTAGCATTGATCATTAATCTAAGTATTGATCAAGTTGTTGAATTTGTCCATTAGTGATCCATTGAAAGCTCGTATGTCATGTATTTTCTGTGACATTCTTAATCTCTATGCTCATACACTAAAATTTCTGTGAATCACTGAGTGCCTGTTGAGAATGACTCAGGGTAGATTTTTATTTCCCTTCTAACACTAAAGATTGGGTAGCAAAATATAACTAATATAAGAAAACTGATTATTACCAACCCTAAGGTGGTTCCCTTAATTAAGTTAGTAAGAGACATGAACCTACGCCCAGGTGCCCAGGGCAATGTCCCCAGTTAGTTACTTGGGCAGCTGAGGATAGGGAACCTGAAATGACCCTATCCTATAGCAATACTGACGAATATCTTGCATATCACCATAGAACCTTCATCTAGCGATGGATGGAGATAGAGACAGAGACCCACACTGGAGCATTGGACTAAGCTCCCAAAGTCCCAATGTGGAGCAGAAAAGAAGGAGAACATGAGCATGGAAGTCAGTACCATGAGAGGTGCGCCCATCCACCGAGACAGTGGGGCTGATCTATTGGGAGCTCACCAAGGCCAGCTGGACTGTGACTGAAAAAGCATGGGAAAAAACCTGACTCTCTGAACATGGCAGACAATGAGGGCTGATGAGAAGCCAAGGACAATGGCACTGGGTTTTGATCCTACTTCATGTTCTGGCTTTGTGGGAGCCTAGCCAGTTTGGATGTTCACCTTCCTAGACCTGGATGGAGGGGAGAAGACCCTGGACGTTCCACAGGGCAGGGAACCCTGACTGCCCTTCGGACTGGAGAGGGAGGGGGAGAGGAGTGGGGGGAAGGGGGAGAGGGGCGGGAGGAGGGGGAGGGAAATGGGAGGCTGGGAGGAAGCAGGGATTTCTTTTTCAATAAAAAAAAAAGAAAAAGAAAAAGAAAACTGATTATTGAGTGAACTGTCCAAACTAATGTCTCTAGAAAAAGTTGTAGATACTGAAACTAAAATCTGGTAGTACCCACTTATATGTATATATATGTATACATATATGTAACTGTTGCTGTTACTGACAATTGATGATTATAAAAATGTTGACTAAATGAATAGCTATAAATATTTATTTTTATTAATTTTGTTTTTGTGTGTGTCTTTTTATATGCACCTGCATCTATCAGTGAAGACCAGAAGAGGTGATAGATCTTATGAAGATGTTTGTGACTTTGAATAAACTGCAATCTAGTTTTAATAATCTCAATTTCAAGAGAAATAATAAAGTATGCAATGAGATATTTCTAATCATATAAGAAAATTAAAAATTTACCACAATTTCTAATTATTTACAATCATGGTGCTAAATAGGTGTTACATATTTATATAAAAAACATAAACAAAAAAGGGACTAAAAATGCTTTCTATAATAGAAAATTTTGAGTTTCTAGTATTTTGGATTGAGTTTCATTTGCCATAAAATTAGTAGTCATTTTATTAAATTAACTGTGAGGAAATACAAGGCTCAAGAACATATTTTTGCTCTTAATATTTGGTATATATAAAATATAGATTCAATATTATAAATAAAATAAGTGAAGGATATATACAATCATAAGTTTATAATTTTATAATTTCATGTATCCATTTTCATCTAGTAGTTTCAAATATATTAAAATTAATCATATATTTTAGAAACAATTCAAATAATATTCTAACACATTTTCTTTAATCAATTCAGAGTTAGATGTTACTAGAGCAATCACTATAGGAAGCCATGCAAATTGTCCTTGGAGAAACATACTCATGTCCTAGCTACTTTAAGCCATTATCTCTATCAGATTTCTTTGATTTAGTCTACCCAAACTTCTAGATTGTTTTTTTTGATTGTGACAGATCTCAACTCACATTAAGGACTAAAATGATATAATTTAACATACTTGAGCACACATAAATGAGTCTTGTGTGACAGTACTTTAGATTGGTTCTAGCTGCTCTTTTTATATTTTGAACAGTTATATTACTATTTTTGATAAAACTTCATCTCTTCCTACCCTCTAATAGCTATAGCATTTTATTAGTGTACCAATAAATGAATATAATTATATAATATTAGTCTCATCATGTGATCTGTTTTCATACATCAAAACAAAATTTTAATCAAAGAAATACATTTAAAACTTTCCGTAAGTACACTAAGATTAGGAAACTTCATCAGTAGTTAATGAGCCAATGGATTTATCCTTTCTAAGTAGCATGATATTATTTGAGAAGCTTACCCCCAAATTATTTTTAAATGTCCAAAGACACAAAGTCAATGAATATTTTTAATTCATTCTATTCAATATTCTTATAATAAGACAT
Source organism: Neodon shergylaensis (assembly GCA_025134845.1). NCBI lineage: Eukaryota > Metazoa > Chordata > Mammalia > Rodentia > Cricetidae > Neodon > Neodon shergylaensis. Next base: position 1,584,610 of record JABTXL010001072.1, read on the forward strand.
GAAATTTGAAAAAGAATAAAGCATGAAATTGAAAAACCATAATACAAATATAAAAAAATAAGTGTAAGATTTACCTAAAAACAATGACAACTGGAGAGTGAGCAGATGGATGAGCAACTTAGAGAATATAATGAATGAGTACAGAACCCATGTTTGAATTCCATCACCAACATGGCAGCATGCAGAATTCTATAATTAAAATCCCAGGATATCTGTATAATGTAGTCACCTCCATGGGTGCTAGGTATGTTAGTCACACAGACATATATGCAATCAAAGAAAACATAAAAATAAAATAAAAATGACAAAAAAATACAAAAAGTAAATGCTATAAGTATAACTATAGACTTAGTACAACCCAAATAAAAGCAGAGATGTCAATAATTAAAACTAAAATTTGCAGAGTTGTTGTGGAAAGTCCTTCTGTGTATGTGTTTCTTTCATTAGTTAATGAATAGAACTGATTTGGCCTAAAACAGGGCAGAATAGAGTAAGACAGGAATTTCAAGCAGATAGAGGAGGAAAGAAGATAGAGTCAGGGAGATGCCTTACAAGGCATGTAGCTTTCAAAGGAGAAAGATGCTTGTGGGAGCCCACTGGTAGGCCACGACCTCGTGGTGATGCACAGATTAATAGATATGGGTTAATTTAAGATTTAAGATATAGCTAGCAATATGCCTAAGTGATTGGCCAAGCAATTTTTTAATTAATACAGTTTCTATGTGATTATTTTGGATATGGGCAGCTAGGAGCTGAATGAGCAGCCGCTGTCAATAGATTGGCACACCAATGTGCACCAACTGCATGGTATAGGAAGTCCTTCTGTCTACGTGTTGCTTTTATTGGTTAATGAATAAATCTGTTTCGGCCAGCAGCTTAGCAGAATAAGGCATGATAGGGATTCAAGCAGATAGAGGAGGAGATAGTAGGTAAAGTCAGTGAGAAGACATGGAGTTGCAAGAGGAGAAAGACACATGCTGCTAGCCAGAATCTTGCCAGTAGGCTATGAGCCTTGTGGCAAATTATAAAATAATAGAAATGAGTTAGATTAAGGTATAAGATATAGCAAGCAATATAATTAAATGATTGGCCAAGCAGCGATTTAAATAATATAGTTTCTGTGTGATTATTTAGGGGATCTGAGCAGCCAAGAATGAACAAACAGCCCCTGCCAACAACCACATCCACATAAAATCTGAGAGAACTTGAAAAGAAATTCTAGACAAAAAAGTACAGAGTTTAGTGCAGTTTCTTTGAAGCCACATTATTTTTTTTTTTCTGATGTGCTCTATTTGTTGGCAGCTAGCAGGGGCACCACATCTCCTTTAAAAAAGGTTCACTGACAGCATAAGAAATGGTGGCTTCCTAGTTTGGTCAGCACAAATGTTGGCTCTTTCAGGTGGCTGAGCACTTGAATGGGGTTTGTGGGCAGTGTGCTGCAAGTGACAGCATGGGCCAATTGATTACTAGAGTTGAGGTGGTGAGGGCGGTTCCCACCTGGAGGTTTCTGAGGCAGTGAATGGACCTCCACCATGTTGAAATGGGTGGCACCAAAAGACAAAGCACCCTTAGTCCTAGCCATGCATTTAGCAGAAAAAAAGAATAAAAACATTTATAAAAAGAAGTAAATGTTTTTTTTTTTAAAAAGTAAAACAAAGTCTTTAAAGAGACACAGTACAGTCTTAGCTTAAAGGAGAAATGAAAAATAAGCCATGTAAAGATGGAATATCCATAAAGAGTCTGGATTATGTTTTCTTTGAATTTTTGACTGTGAATGAGCTAAGTACATAGAGACGTTTTATTGTATGGGCTGTTAAGCTAAACCTACATATATAAAAACTAGTTAACAATATGCCCACATCATTTGACAAGCAGTGTTTTAATTAAAACAGTTTCTGTGTGATTATTTCAGGCCTGAGCAGCCAGGAAATGAATGTACAGCTTCTGCCAACACATAGGTACTAACAATACATGGAGAAGATGTAAAGACTATAAGAAGAAAATCAAAAGATTTATAATAATGCTTTTTGGGAAGCTTCACAAAGACAATAGATTATTAGCAAATGTGTGGACATAAGACAAAATGTGTGGGAATGATGTGGAATGTCCATCTGTATATGTGTTGATTTATTGGTTTTATAAGCTTCTTTGGCTTATTGCAAAGCAGAATATAGCCAGGTTGCATTGGTATGGATCTAGGTTTATTGATACAAATTTAAGGTAAATTTTACTATATGTATATTTCAGCACTTGATTAAGGTATTGTGTATGTGCAGCTCATTTAAAATGTAATGTATAATTAAAAATATGTTAGTAGATAATCATCTATAATAGTCAAGCTTGTAATCATGTTAGTTAGGTTTTCTAAAGGTACAGAGATATATTTCATATGAATAGTTATTCTTTAAGTATATATATATATATATATATATATATATATATATATAGAGAGAGAGAGAGAGAGAGAGAGAGAGAGTAGATAGGGTCAGAGAAACACCATATAGTTGTTGAAGGAGACAGATGCCCCCAGAACCTTACCAGTAAACTACAAGCCTTGTGGTAAAATAAAAAAATAATAAGAATGGGTTAATTTAAAATGTAAGAGTTAGTTAATAAGAATCTTGAGCTAATAGGTTAAGCAATGTTTTAATTAATATAGTTTCTGTGTGATTATTTCTGATTTGGGGGGCTGGGAATGAACCAGCAGCCTCTGATTACATGGGAACACATAAATGGACAAACAAGTGCAATTAATTTTTTTCCAAGGATTCAGAATAATTTAGGAAATGGTCCTATTTCCTCTCAAAAAATATTTAATAAAAATTGAACTGTGATAAATACAACCATAAAATAAAAACATTGGAGAACAAGAGAGACAGTTAATAAAAATACAAGGTTGGTAAAAATGATAACAAATACAAAAAAAAAAAAGAAGAGAAGGAGAACAGAGAAAAAAAGACTGAGGGAAAAAGGGTACCTCAGCAAAAAGTTCTAAAAATCATTTTATTTGTGAAAGATGAAAAACTTTAATTGGTATTGTTTTACCAAAATTAATTCACATGCCACTGCCTATAAATCTATATTGTGAGTGAAATATTCATTTATTATAGGAAATAGAGATTATTCCTCTAAAATACAATATCTCAACTAATTTTAGGGTGATAAATATATTTTCTTTGATTTAAGTTTCAAAGTTTTTTCAGAGTATAAATGTGCATATATACATGTTGAAAATCTTAGCTATACATAAATGAAGAGACTTTAATTATGTATTAGCTAAAAAGTAGCTAAATAATATCAGGAGGAATGTAGAATATATCAAAAGACTGATTTTGTCATCACTAATCACATTTGAAAGAGTATATATAACAATGAAAATGATTAACCAATTAGAGTGTCTTATTACTGCTCATAGTTTAATGATAGAAGAAACTTTAACGGAGACAATTGAATTGATGAAGTTGTTTCTCATAGAAGTAAAGGTTTCAGCTTGGAAACTACTTTATTCATGTGCAGTGTTCTCTTATGCTTTTATTTTCTATGGGTTCAATTATCTATAATCAACCAAGAACCAAACAAAAATATATTAACATAAAATTTTAGAATTCAGTAAATTGTGAATTTCAAAGCTATGTTCTGTCATGACAGAATGAAATTTCACATTTTTCTTTGTCAGGAGCCATTCCCATTATGTGTCACCTATATGAGAAGAGAAAGAAAGAGATATAGAGAGACTATCCATATGTGTGAGTATAAGAGAGAGACTATGCATGTTTCAGTGTGTGTGTGTGTGTGTGTGTGTGTGTGTGTTGTTAACATTGCAGACTGATATATAGTCATCTCTTTTTAATTTATCTGCACATTAGATCCTATCCAAATTATTCAATGAATGTTGGAAATACACACACAGACACACACACACACACAATTTTAGATGTTTTGCAGATTATTATTTATTTTTAATTTATTTTAAAATATTTTTTTTCATTTTATATGCCAAATCCAGTTTCCACTCCCTCCCCTCCTTCTGCTCCCTCAACCTTCCCCATCCCCAACAACCTATCCCACCCCCCATCCACTCCTCAGAGAGGGTAAGTCTTCCCATGTGGAGTCAACAAGGTCTAGTACATTGTTTTGAGGCAGGACCAAGGCCATCCCCAATATATCTAGGCTGAGCAATATATCACTCTAAAAAAAATGAGTTCCAAAATGTCAGGAATTGTAGTAATAGGAGCTGCGGGCTGCATCCCGCCACCCGGCTAGCTTTATCCGAAATAATTACACAGAAACTGTATTCTTTTGAACACTGCCTGGCCCATTAGTTCTAGCCTCTTATTGGCTAACTCTCACATCTCTATTAGCCCATTTTTAATAATCTGTGTAGCCCCACGAGGTGTGGCTTACCAGGAAAAATCTTAACCTGCGTCTGTGTCAGGTGGGAGAATCATGGCGACTGACTGATTCGGTTTCTTTCTCTTAGCGTTCTGTTCTGCCTACTCTGCCTATCTAAGCTGCTGTCCTATCAAAAGGGCCAAGGCAGTCTCTTTATTTAACCAATGAAATTAACACAAAACAGAAGACTCTCCCCCATCATTTCCCCTTTTTCTGTTTAAACAAAAAAGAAAGGCTTTTACTTTAACATAGTAAGATTACATATAACAAAACAGTTATCAAGCAAGAATTATGGTTACAATATTTATATCTACTTTATCTTTTATCATAACTAAGGAAAACAATAGCTATAACTAACCATTTTTTAACTCCATCAAAGATTCCAGAAGGATATATTACCTAAGTAAACAAGAAATAAGCAACTTCTAAAACTCTAGAAATGACAGAGACATCTCACTGCCTGTACAGTCACCCAAAGTTCTTTTGTACTGTTGGGGCATCCATCTTCAGCCTACAGGCCCATAGTATCCAGCAGACATTTCCATGAAGCAGGAAATTTTAAAGACAGTTTAGTCACTATCTGCTGTGTTCTGCAGAATGTCTTGCAGACTCTTTTATGAATCAGGAACCCCGAAAGACCATCTCACCTTTAGGCAAGTTCAGCAGTCCTCTCTCTGCTGGTTCTCTGTGTCCAGTTTATGCAACAGTCCAGTCAAGTGCAGTTTCTTGCCCAAATGGCTAACCAACTCCATAAGGAGCCTCTTTGATGCCCATCTTCTTCTTGAAGTAGCTTGTGCTGCCAGGAGCAGACGTGTCTCATTGTCATGAAAAGTCCTAAGTTATTAAAACATTTAAAATGCCATATCCCCCATCAAGGAATCTGCAAGAGTGACCTCAGCTAAGACCCTAAGCAATAGTGGAGAGGGTGCCTGAACTGGCCTTGCCCTGAGTTCAGAATGATGACTATCTTAAATGTCTCATAGAACCTATATCCAGCAGTATATGGAAGTAGATGTAGATATTCACAGCAGAGCACCGGGCTGAGCTCCTAAAGTCCAGTCAAAGAATGGGAGAAGTGAGAATATGAGCAAAGAGGTCAAAACCATGTTGGGGATACCCACTGAAACAGTTTACCTGAGCTAATGGGAGCCTACGAAGTTTAGCCTGACAATGAGGGAACCAGCATAGGACCAAACTAGGACTTCTGAATGTGGGTGACAGTTGTATGGCTGGGGAAGACTATGGGACCACTAGCAGTGAGACCAGGATTTATCCTTATTACTTGCTATGACTTTTTCAAACCAATTTTAGATATTTTTAAATGGATTAAGCTTTATAAATATGTAGAGATAGAGATGTTATAGTTTTAGATATTGATACATTCTATATTTTAAAGATTTATTTATTTATTTATTATGAATACAATACTCTGTCTACATATGTACCTTCACCACTGAAGAGGGCACCAGATCTCATTGTAGATGGTTGTGAGCCACCATGTGGTTGCTGGGTATTGAACTCAGGACCTCTGGAAGAAGAGTCAGTCCTCTTAACTGTTGAGCCCCCTACATTCTTTAACTTTATCTTCTACAGTATATTAGAGATACGGCTTGACATTTCAGTTGTGAGAAAACTGTCAAGAACTTAAAAATCTTCTGTAGAAGCAGAATAAGAGTTGTTCATAACAGTGGTTGTAAGCCTGAGAAAGGAAAACAAGATGAACCTGCTGTTGTAGGATAATGTTTTTGTATATCATGCAGGAGTGTCTCTGTTAAAGCACCTTTGGATTGGTTTAATAAAGAGCTGAATGATCAATACCTAGGCAGGGGATGCTAGGCAGGACTTCTGAGATAGGAACTCTGGAAACAAGAGAGGTGGAATTGGTGAGCAAGACAATAGAAAATCATGCATACAGAATGGAGGAGTGGTAAAGAGCCATCTGTCATAATGTAGATTAATAGAAATAGGTAGTTTAATTTATAAGAGTTAGCTTGTAATAAGCCTAAGCTAAGGCTAAGCTTTTGTAACTAGTAAGTCTTTAGGTCATTATTTGGGGGCGGACAGTTCAAAGAAAGTTTGACAATAGGTGTCCAACATGGGGATCATGAATATCCACATTGGGTCTGAGAAAGCTGAAAAATTCCAAGCATAAAGCCAGACATGAACTTTCTAGAAACCACAGTCTCCCAAGAAAGACCAGTGCTCACAGCATACAGAGACATGGCTTTTTTAAGATTCCCTGTTGTGAAACTCAGCTCTTGAACAGCCAGAGTTCTACTGTATAGGTACAACCATCTGCCCCAGTGCTTGCCCTTTAACTTCCCTAATCTGGGACAATAGGATGGTCATCAAAAGACACTCCATGTGGAGTTTGCTTTTAATGCGGCATGGTAGTCTCTGATCAAGAAACTGCCCTTGTCTTGACTGTTGACAATATGTTGTCTAAAGTGGACAAGCAGGGCACACAAAAGTGTGAGTACCAAGCTTTCCCAAGACAGATAGGTCAGTCTTTGAAAATCTCTGATTAACAGAAAAGTCTTTCAAGTATTCTAGGCCTATATATAGGATGAAAATGATGATATCCTAATGTTGCGGATGAAACTTGAGTGACTATCCAGGCAACCAGCTGTCTGCTATTTCTACAGTTTTGAAAGTTGTTTGCTCTGCACTAGCTGCTTATTTGGGTGATATTTCAGCCATCGTGGGTGGAACTAGTGAGTGAACTGTGGGAAAGTAGAATGCGCAGAATAGAGAAGAAGTAAGGAACCACGTGGCAGAAATTAGATTAATACAAGTAAATTAATTTAACTTATAAGAATTAATTGGGAACAAGTTTAACCTAAGGTCAAACATTCATAATTAATAATGAGTTTTCATGTCATTATTTTTGGGATTGTTGACCAAAGAAGGTCCAAAAAGAAAGACTTGCTATAGTATGCAACAATTTTTATTGCTTAATATAAATTGTATTTTTCAAATAAATGAGAATTTTTGAAGTCAAATTTTAAAAATCTTTCAAGGTATTTAAACATTTGAAGTCTACTATTTTTATGGCTCTGTATTGATAATTATTATTATCTTGGAATGTTAATGTTTTGATCATTGATTTTATTCAGATAAAGAATAATTTTAATATCAATATCATAATATTTCTCATGTATTTAATAGTTCATTTACTTTTTTATATTTTAGTTAAAATGTTTTATGACAGTTTAAATTTCAAATAAAAATTTTCTTAACTTTAACAGTACATTGAACTTCAATGAGGAATCTAGATAGTCTCGGCTATAAATACATCTCCTTCAGCAGGAGATCAAATCTGCTACATGAAGAGGGTTCTGTTAGTTAATTCCAAGTTACTAGTTCATTTGCTAAGCACATATTTTGTAGCACAACAATATTTGTAACTGAAGATAATTAGAGATGAGACATTACATGTACATTTATGTCAAATCATATAGCACATATTTTGCTTATCTCAGACTTCAGAAGATTTCTCATTGAATTAATAGAAGCACTTACCTTCGACTTCAGAAGATTTCTTGTTGGATTTATAGAAAATAGTTCAGTGCCAAAATATATGTACTTCAGTGTCCTTTAGAATATTTCTATAAATAAGATCCCATATGTTATTCAATTAAAAGATCTTTTCCTCTGAGAACACAAGTGATATTTTAGCAACAAGGTCTCCTTCTGTGCTTTTAAGTCATGGACATGAATACTCTTGTGATGTATCCAGCTACATGTACCACCCCATATGGCAATATTCAAGAACTCACAACTGTTTGTTTTTATTACTTGCTTTGTAAAATAATCATACCTCCTAATTATATTGGAGAAATCATTATATCATTCATATTGAATATGTATATTTTGTTACTCTATTTAAGCAAGAAAAAAAGAGATAAAAGTCCTTAGAGTGAGTGGAAGTCTTAAAACTTAGAGATATATGGCTGGTAGCATTTTACAGATAGCTGTTTTGTTAGGTATAAATCATAAGTGGATCTTCTGAAAGATCAAATTGGAGGAAGAACAGAAGAGTACGGAAAGAGATACCTTGATGGAGGAGCCATTATGTGGTTAGGAGAAATCTGGCACTAGGGAATTTCCCAAGAATTCACAAGGATGACCCCAGCTAAGACACTAAGCAATAGAGGACGGGGTGTCTGAACTGGCCTTCCCCTGTTAGAGTGATGACTACCTTAATTGTCATGATAGAATCTCTATCTAGAACTGATGGGAGCAGATGCAAAAAATCACAGCTTAAGCCCTAGGCTGAGCTCCTAGAGTCCAGTTGTTGAGAGGGATGAACAATAATATGAGCAAACGGGTCAAGAACATGATGGGAAAACCCTCTGAAACATCTAACCTGAGCAAGTGGGAACTCACAGACTCTGGACTGACAGCTGAAGAAACTGCATGTGACAGAACTAAGCCCTCTGAATATGGGTGACAGTTGTGCGACTTGGAAAGTTTGTGGGAACACTAGCAGTTCAAACCAGTATTTATCGCTACTGGGTGAACTGCTTTTTTTTGGAGCCCCTTTCCTATGGAGAGATACCTTGCTCTGTTTGTATACAGGGAGGAGGGCCTTGGTATTACCTTAAGTGATATGACAGACTTCGTTGACACCTAATGGGAGGCCTCACCCTCTCTGAGGAGTGGATGGAGAGGAGTAAGGGTAATGTGGTGAGAGTGGGAGGAGGAGAGTGAGAGGAATCTGGGATTGTTATGTAAAATAAGATTGTACTTGTTATGGTTTTGGTCCCTTTAAGAGACAAGCCATGCCCACTCCCTCCCCCATCCGCTGAGGCAGGCTGATCTTCAGCTTTAGGCCTGAGCTCGCTCTCTTTTCCATCTTCCTCTAGGAGAGGCAGCTTCGCTTCTGCCTCTCTCCCCACTTCTCTGCTTCCCCCCTTCTCTGTCTCTTTCTCTTCTCTCTCTCTCTCTCTCTGTCCCCCCCTTCACCCTTCCTCCTCCATAACCCCCTGAATAAACATTCATTCAACCTCACCCTGCATGTCGTGTCTATCCATGTTTCTGTCTTCTGCCAGCCCGCCATGTGTCTCCCTGGCTGGGTCCAGCCACTGCTCAGGGACCAGCAGCCGTCTCTGCCCGGGGCCCCCTGCCTGCTGCCACATGGCCCGCCACCACTGCTCTTAGACCAGCAGCCATCTCTGCCTGGGACTGGCTGCTCCCAGGGCCTGCTGCCTGCCGCCACATGGCCAGCTACCACCATTTGGGACCTACAGCATTTCTGCTGCCTACTGCCACGGGGATCTTGCAGCATTTTTTTAAAAAAAGAACAACAGTATTAAAAATAAAAACAAAACAGAAACAACCAAAAAAAAAGCTACGCTAGACTCAGTTCTTTTGTGCCAGAGAATCCCTTCCCAAGCTCCCTCAGGTTTTATGTGGATATATTGCTAAATATTAGGTGTCATTTGTCAACAGAAGTTTTTGTCTTGCTTGGTTCAGCAGCCTAAATTATTACCAAGTAAACACACGTCAGCTTATATTAATTATAAAATGTTTGGCTTTTTATCTCAGGTTTTTTACCTCATGGTTTGGTGCTTTTCCCAAGAAGGCATTCTCATCTGGCTTCCTCTGTGTCTGGCTGGTGACATCACTTCTACCTTTCCTCTTTTCAGAGTTCTCCTAGTCTGGTCACCCTCAGCTGTATTTCCTGCCTGCCTACTGGCCAATAAGCATTTTGTTAAACCAATACAAGTGACAAATCTTTAACATAAACATTATCCAACAGTAATACACAAGTTTTTATTTTTAACAGTATGTAATAGAATTGTCTGGACTAGGGAATTATACACAACAATATTAAATTTTATTTTTTTCACAATAAGATTTTTACTCAAAGAAATTTAAACAAACTCCAACCACGCATTTAATGCATTGGTCCAACTACAAGTGACATACTATGGTGTATTGCTTAGACTTATTTTTTAATTTATTATTTTTATTAAAAATTTCCGCCTCCTCCCCGCCTCCCATTTCCCTCCCCCTCCCTCCCCTCCCCTCCCCATTCCTCTCCAGACCAAAGAGCAGTCAAGGAAGTCCAAGGTCCTCCCCCCTCCATCCAGGACTAGGAAGGTGAACATCTAAACAGACAAGGCTCCCACAAAGCCAGTACATGCAGTAGGATCAAAAGGCAGTGCCATTGTCCTTGGCTTCTCATCAGCCCTCATTAACCGCCACGTTCAGAGAGTCCGGTTTGATCCCATGTTTTTCAGTCACAGTCCAGCTGGCCTTGGTGAGCTCCCAATAGATCAGCCCCACTGTCTCAGTGGGTGGGTGCACCCCTCAAGGTCCTGACTTCCTTGCTCATGTTCTCCCTCCTTCTGCTCCTCATTTGGATCTTAAGAGCTTAGTCCGGTGCTCCAATGTGGGTCTCTGTCTCTATCTCCATCCATTGCCAGACAAAGGTTCTGTGGTGATATGCAAATATTCATCAGTATGGCTATATGATCGGGCCATTTCAGGCTCCCTCTCCTCAGCTGCCCAAGGAACTAGCTGGGGACATCTCCATGGACACCTGGGAACCCATCTAAAGTCAAGTCTCTTGCCAACCCTAAAATGGCTCTCTTAATTAAGATATATACTTCCCTGCTCTCATATCCACCCTTCCTTCATCCCAACCATCCCATTCCCCCAAGCTCTCCCCATCCTCCCCTTCTCACTTTTCTCTCCCCATCTCCCCTAACCCCCATCCTACCCCCACCCCCAAGTTCCCAATTTTTGCCCGGCAATCTTGTCTACTTCCAATATCCAGGAGGATAACTCTATGTTTTTCTTTGGGTTCACCTTCTTATTTAGCTTCTCCAGGATCATAAATTATAGGCTCAAATGTAGGCGGCATAATAACCACGCTAGCTTAATATGAAACAGCAAATTTTAATGAAGGGATATCTTACAACACCAGCGATCCAGCGCTGAGCAGGAAATACAAACAAAGAGGGCGGTGGGGCTCATGCTAGCCAGATTTATATGTAAACATTAGCCTGAGGCGAAAATGCCCCCTAATGGGCTGGGCTTATCCCTACACTCAATGTCCTTTATTTATGGCTAGAAACCAATTATGAGTGAGTACATCCCATGTCCATCTTTTTGGGTATGGGTTTCCTCACTCAGGATAGTGTTTTCTATTTCCATCCATTTGCATGCAAAATTCAAGACTTTTGCCAACTTGACACAAGTTATCTGGAAAGAAGAATATCATTTGAGAAAAAATCTAACATTAAAGTGGGCCTATAAGCAAGTTGAAGTAGCATTTTCTTGGTTAATTACTGATGTTGGGTGGGACAGCCTACTTCACTGTGGTGGTACCAACCATGCAAAGATAGTTCTGAATTGTGCACATAAGCAGGTTGCACACTCTCCCCTGTTTTTTAGTTTTAGTTCCTGCCTCCAGATTTCCACTCTTTTAATTCTAGAAGTTATAGTCATGAATTCTCTCTATGATAGAGTGTGACCTGAGAGTTATAAATTGAAGTAAATCCTTTCATCTCTATGACCATTTTTTGGTTATGTTCTTTTTTTACAGCAAAGAAACCCTAACTAGGACAGATGGTGATTTTAAATTTATTTATTGTTCATGATACTATTTGTGCATAAAATGTAAATGCCTTATTAATATTTTTGGTATATGTCATATGGTTTACACAAGTAAAATTATTCCTTCTTTATTCAAAATTATATGACAATCTTAAATGTAAAACAGTAGCAATATTAAATAATAAATGCTGTAACATATTAAAGTTTGAAATCACAAAATCCTTTAGAAATTTATCATATGAGTTCAAACTAAAAAAGAAACTATTCAACATTATTCTTTATGGTAAAACAATTATATATCAATATACAAAAAATCACAATGGAGATTGGCCTGGGGTAAATATGAAATGATTATTCTTTGGAATTAAAATTTTGAACATAAGATTCATTTTGTCTCCATATTTCCAAATAAAAACAGTATAATGTGTCTTAGAAAATAATTCCAAATTTGCAAACTGTCAAATGATAGCTTATTTAATATCAAAATTGCCAGATTCTCGCTGAAGACCAATAATAGAATTATTGAATAATTTTGCAGTCACTGATAGTATAATGGTCTTTATTTTGACACAGAACCCTGAATACAGATGGAGCTGAAATATTTCTCAGTGGACCAGTTAAAGGCAGGATGGGAGGGGACAGCTGCTCAATTCAATGATCCACCTTTCATGTATGAATAGAAATGGCCAGAAATATAATGAATGCAGTCTTTTAGATGCTTGCTTCATCACACCACTCATGTGCATTTTTGGAGTGTTTCCTCTCTCTAGGAATCTGCCAATATGGTTATGTTCCTTGAAGAAAAATGTTTTTCAAGTGTAATGTACTTACTATATAAAACCTCATAACTCAATGTAAAGTATAAAGTTTTAAAGGCACTAAGTATTTCTAAAATCACACATCACATAAATAGGTAAGAAATGTGCATTTTTCTTAAATATATGCTTAGATTGCTACATATGCATTGATGTAGATATAAATATATTGAAATCCTTGTGTCACAGATTGCAAGCTTCTGTGCTCTTTCTTTTTGCAAAATTTAAGCTTTAATTATAATTTATTTTTATACCTGAGGTAATTTAACATCTAGATGTTAGTATTGGATTCAGATGTATTTGTTTTTTTTAATGAGTTTTGCTTTTTAGTATATTATAACATATCACACCTTGTTACATATTACTAGATCTCTGCAATGGTTTCAATATTGTAATAATTAATTAATAATTCATTAGGTAGGAATAATATATTCTGCATATCATAATTTTGTTTGTTTGTTTTGGTTTTGCTATGTGTTTTTGAGTTAGGGCATCCTGTAACCTAGTATATACTCAAGCTTCCTATGAAGTTTAAAATTACCTCTGTTTCTACTTTCAAATTGTTGGGATTAAAGAGCTGTGTTTCCATTACCAACATAATTTTTTAATTATTCAGTAGTATATTTCAGTATTTAGCAAATTTCTGGTAAGTAAAATTAGTTAACTGTTTATAAATTTCTTTTATTGATTGATATATGGGTCCCTTGAGAGTTGATCCATCTAAATTCTGGTGACATGTCATGTCATATTGTATTATGGACAAATATTACCTAATTGATTTTTTTTTTTTGGATTTTTTTCCAGACAGGGTTTCTCCGTAGCTTTTGGTTCCTGTCCTGGAACTAGCTCTTGTAGACCAGGCTGGCCTCGAACTCACAGAGATCCCCCTGCCTCTGCCTCCCGAGTGCTGGGATTAAAGGCGTGTGCCACCACCGCCCAGCTACCTAGTTGATTTTGACACTGACTCTGAAGCTTAAATGCAGCAAGTTTAACTTAATGGATGAGTGATATACATTATTCCTTCTTTTTTTGTTTGTTTAGTTTTTTCTGAGACTGGGTTTCTCTGTAGCTTTGTAGGCTGTCTTGGAACTAGTTCTTGTAGACCAGGCTGGCCTCGAACTCACAGAGATCCACTTGCCTCTGAAATAAAAGGTGTGCATCACCATCACACAGTCTATTTTTATTCCTTCTTACCATCCGATTTTACTTCCCTTCCCTCTCTCTCTCTCTCTCTCTCTGTAAAAGTTTGGGAAAATATCTTTCAATCAAATGGATCTAAGAAGCAAGATGGTGTACCTATCCTAAGAACTACAAAACAAAGTAAATCAAAGAGATGGAGAAGGAGGTGTCATATTCATCACAAGAAATTCCATTAAAATGAAGTCTCTTTTGTGCTACATGGATTACATTGGCTTATCTAAAACTTCAAAAATAAAGGATTTTTGTGTTCATTAATGTGTTTGTCCCCATACACACTGGAAAGGAGGGATATTAAAATTGGACTGCTAAAATTTTGAATTTAAATATATGCAGAATAAAAGATCAAGTTACCTGGAAGGATGGAAGAATCTATCATGTGAACAAATTCAGTAGAAATGGGTAGCTCAGAAACACAAATAACTTGATAAACTTAAACCACTCAAGAATTTTTTAGCACAGTCTATCTTGATTTTGACTTTATATTTAGCCAAATATATCTGTTTCTTCAGGGGTAGCCTGACCCTGGTTGCTATTTTGGCTATGTACACAGATCATCCTTCATGCAGCATTTCATTGTGGGAAATTAATTTGTTCATAAAACAGTAAGGCACACATGTTCATAAATCAACTGTATATTTGCTGCCAAAATATAATATATTTTGCTATATATTGTGCTAGCACATGCTCAAGGCACAAAAACAATTTTAAAAATTGGTTTCAACAAAGTCCAACATTCTATTCATGAATATCATACTGCAATATAAGAAGGTAAAACAATACATAACCTCTTTCACACAGATTTCCAACTCTGAGAAATATTGGATGTTAAAATCCCACTTGTGTCGACCAACAATTATGCTGTTGATAGTGGGAGAGAAAGGATTCAGCATGTGCTTCTGTTGAGATTTTTTTTTTACCGCATCAAAACAAATAGCCTTTACTCCTTATTCGTCAAGGTAATGAGAAAACTTTTTTTTTTTTTGGAAAGGCAAAAAAAAATGGTGAGTGTAGTAAATGAGTTGCCAAGTATGGACCCTGGTACCTGAATTTAAATCAAACCATATTTTTTTTAAAGCAGGAGGGACTGGAATCTTTATTTCAAGTTAAGACAACCAGTGACAATCCAGACTATCATACCATTTAAAACTATTTTTTACAACTGAAGCAGAAATAAAAACTATATGTTAAAATATGCATAGTAAATTCATGACCACAAAGGCAGTTCTACAAAATATATTTATTGTAGTCTTTTGGACTGAAGCAAAAAATAAATGTATCCATAAGGGCATAACAAGCATAAGTTAACTTCAGCAGTCAAGTTGATACAACCTAGAATGATCTGAGAGAGTCTCGGTTAAGATATTGTGTGCAGCAGAAAAAAAAAAATCTTGAAATTTGCAGGCAAATGGATGGATCTAGAAAACATCATATTTTAATAAATTTGGTTGATATTACAGGTAGAAAAGAAAATGATGGACTTATAGTTCAGTGATCAGAGTGGTTAGTAATTATTTTTAAAATTCCAAAGTAGTGATATGAACAAGAAAGTAACATAAGACTTTAAAAAAGATATTCATTTTATGTCATGTGCTCATGTGTTTTGAAGGTATGTATGTCTGGGCACAATGTGTGTGAATTGCCCACATTGGCCATAAAAGAAATTAGATCCCCTAGGATCGTGGTTACAGATGGTTCTGAGCCACTTGTGTGTGTTGGGTATGGAACTTGTGTCTTCTCTTAGAGCAGTCAATCCTCCTAACAACTGCGCCTTACCTCCAACCTAATGGTTTTGCTTGAATAAATATTTTAGTTTTATTTTTTGTTTTGTGTTTGTGTGTATCTGGCTATAATTTATGCAGGTGAATGATATATGCCTCGAGGGTGGAAGAGGGCATTGTATCCTTTGGGGCAAGAATTACAGACAGTTGTAAAATTCCAGGCATGGTTGCTGTAAACTGAACTAGTTCCTTTCCAAGAATAATGTGTGCTCTTAACTGATGAGTGTCAAACCAAAGTTTTAAACATAGCAAGATAAAAAGTAAAAGTGTTTTTTTTTTCCAATACAAAGCCATTGAATAAATAAGTTCCTGACTTGAAATATCCACAGAGGAGAATATTTTTTCTCATATGTTTAGAGAAAGTGATGTGATTTCTTTACTACCTTACCATTGTTTTTCAAATCAATATTTCCTTAACACTGCAAAAAGTAGTTATAACATTATGAGTGATGGATATTAAATTTACATAAAAGACATCTGTTCTAATTCCAAGTAATTTTGTAAGCAATGAGCTTTTGTTCATTGTCCTTCAATTATTTGAAAGATACTCAACTGATGTAAATTTAACAAAAAGTTGTACTCTTATGTTATAATTTCTAAGATTTTAATATTTCTAGAATGAGCCATTCCTTGTCAATGTATAACTTCCTTGGTTGAACAATAGCTTGTTATCATTTGGAAAAGAAAAAAAAACTATTTATTTTGTGGCTACATTTGTTTTTTGTTTGTTTGGTTTTTAATATACTACATAACCCCAAGTATAGGAGCTTGAAAGTATCAAAATGAAATGCTAGCTCTGATGCTTGTTAATGTTATGGAAGGAAAACCTGGTTGTTTGAATTCGGGTTGTTTCAAGTCAGTGAAAGTTAAAGCATGCTTTCATTTATAGGTTTCTATCATTTATAAAATTTTTATTCACTGTAAAGTTTCTTAATTAATGAAAAATTTAATGTATTAAGATATAAACTTTACTGGGTTATTATGCAAGAGCTTGTAAATTTACTAACACAGGAAAACTGTTAGAAATGCGCTTACCTAAAACTATGTATGTTATGAATGCAGACAATCTTTTCCAGTCACACCAACCAGCTTTCCCAATGAAGTATGATATGATAGCTTGGATTAAATTAGAAATGGAATAAACTCAGAGTTAAATGAATCATCAATCAATAAATACCTTCGCAAGCTGCTTCATGCTTTATTGACTCACAAGCTGTTTATTCCACAGTCATTGTGCTTAAGTGCAATTATCATTTAATTACGTTTTCTGCGTGTATCAAAGTTTACTTTAGATTTCTTCCTAGACCAAACAATTCTGAGCTCTATATCTATTCATTAACCATGAGTTGTGTTTAGCCTTTCATATTCACCAGGCTAGTCTTGATTTCTGCTTGTTCACTGGATGCATCTCACAATAGGACCTCATAAAAGCACATTTAACATGCACCCCCTAATTATCATCATAGTTATTGTTCTCATTGCTTACATCAAGATTGCTCTGAAATATAACTGATGATGTGTGTTGGAGAAAATATAGCATATTCTGAGTCAGAAAGAACTATTGAATTTTATAAATGTAAACCATAAATACATACCTTTTGTTAAACTTATCAAATGTTCTATAACAAGAATATGATAATGAAGTGCACATTGAATATCCTTAATTTCATATTGTTCATGTTAAAATTTAAACTTCACTAAAGAGCAGAGAGATACCAGAATCATTTTAAGTTTATAACTTGATGCACAAAAATTATTTCATTTATTTTTCTATATTAAGATTTCAGAAACAAAACTTCATTATTCTTTAAATCATCTTTCAAAAATAATGGCTATTGGGTGTGATGGTTTAGAAAGAGCCTTCTCTAGAAGAAAATTCAAAATCTACAGGCTATTACTTAAGAGGAGAATATTTTACTTGGCTGAAGAGTATATTAATCACTTTCCTATTTCTATGATAAACTACTGTGACTACATCCAACTTCAGAAGGCTGAGTTTACCTGGGCTTATTACACAGTGATGAGTTCATCAAGGGGGAAATCCTTGAAACAAGAGCCAGACATTCTAGAAGGAAAAGAAGAAAGATGAGAGGTCATAAGGTCACATGTCAAGCGGAAGCATGAAGTGGAGAAAGCAAACTAGAAATTGTATGAGAATTTTCACCTCAGAGTCCACCCACGGTCAGGTACTTCCTCTTGCAAGGATCCACCACCTAAACACACCTAAAGAGCAATAGCTCATGGAACAAGGTGCCTAAGATTGTGAAGGATATATATTGTTGAAACCACTACTTTGTGACATAACATCATTTACAGCAATGTTAATACTAATAGTATACATCTGGTGATCTTATTTTTTTATGAGAGGCTAACAATATTTCTGTTTCTAGAAGTTAGAAGTACTTCATGTATTATGGAACAAAGTAAAAACCATCGATGCTATAATTCAGCCAAAACTACTTTGCTGTAGTCCTGCACCAGCCCAGGTTCAGATCCTCAGAAGGGGAAGGAGTACTGGCATGAAGAAGTAGGTGGATCTCTGTGAGTTCAAGGCCAGCCTGGACTACTGAGGTAGTTCCATGACAGGCTCCAAAGCTACAGTTAAACCCTGACCAAAAAAAAAAAAAAAAAAAAGAACTGTCTGATCACCAGATGAGTTTCACATAATTGACCATCCTGAATAGCTTTAAATGCCTTTACATTTCAAAACAAGCACGTTTTCTCTACCTTCCAGCATTTACCTCTTTAAAAAACAAATATGTTTTCCCTAAGTTTTACATTAAACCAATTTTAAACCAAAACAATGCTTAGCATTTTTCGTTATCTTGAATAAATATTGAGCCAGGCACATCCTGAACTTGGAAAGCTAAAAAGTGATTAACATAGGCACACATTCTCAATAACAAAGTAATTCAAAATTTAACAAAGCATATTTATAGAAATAGAAATGATTTGCCATAAACTGCCTTCATACAGTTACCTTGTATTTCTCTAACTGTTCCCTTGTCTTATAAAAACACAGGTAATCTTATCAATAAAATAATTTTAAACTCAAAATCAATGCCAAAATAGCTTATCTCTCCATTTTAGGTGTATCCAAAGTTAGAGGCAAAAGATTAGTTGTCAGGCAATTGGCTAATCCAAACTTATATATGCTGGTATATATCAATAAAAATACTGGTGAATGTACTGGTAAGAAGGACTTGCAAAATGTTTTATCTTATCTATTTTTTTGGCCATGACAGTGTTTTCTTGAAATTTTATATTTCTTTTATTATCAGGTGTTTAGTGGTACACATTCTAAGAATTTTTAGCCTGAGCATGTCATCTTATTCACAGATATATAACTTCTATAATTTTCATTATATTGAAAATAGATTTTTTCTAATATAATATATCCTTATTACAGTTTTCTTTTTTGCTTTCCTCCCAGTTACTTCCTACCTCCTTTCCTATCCAGATCCACGATCCACCTTCTTTCTGCTTCTCCTTGGGACAACTGCCCTTTACTGAAAAGAAACAGTGGTGAGTGGATGGCTGTGTGTGGGTGGGCAGAAAGGTTGTGGGGAAGGGACAGGGAAGAGAAACTGCAGTTGAGATATAAATAACAATAATAATAGCAGTATCAATAATAAATAAAATAATATATTAAATGTATAATAAAACATAATTTTAAAAGATAAAACAAAAACATAAGAATTAGATAGAACAAACAAACAGATGGAGAAGAGCC
The DNA here is from genome assembly GCA_025134845.1 of Neodon shergylaensis. Lineage (NCBI taxonomy): Eukaryota > Metazoa > Chordata > Mammalia > Rodentia > Cricetidae > Neodon > Neodon shergylaensis. The sequence continues at coordinate 1,604,097 of JABTXL010001072.1, forward strand.
AAAAAAGGGCACAGAAAACAGGTGTAGAGGCAGAGGCCTAATTTTTTGCATACTCAAGAATTCTATAAAAACACAAAATTATAAACAGTAATATATATTATGATGAGCATATATAATATATTTTATAATATGTTACATAAAATATATTTTATATACATATATAATATATGTATGCACAGAACCTGTTTGGCAAAAGGAAGAAACATTTATATTAACATATGACTTTAAAACAAGATTTAAATAGAAAAGAAAAGCCTTGGCATGACATTATGAGGCAAGGAATCCCCAAAGATTCCTTTGAGTTCATTTTCTGTTAGCCATCTGCTTTGGGCATGGGGCCTACCTTTAAAAGTAGTTTGTTTCTCCAGTGAGACTCACTTACAGGAAACTTAATTTTTATTTAAAGTGTTATCAGTTGAAGATGGCTTCTGGATTAGGGATGAGACCAGATGTCCGCTTTTCCTCTCAGCTATAGGATCCTGCCAGGCGCAGACCCATGTAGGCCCTATTCATGCTGCCTCCGTCTCTGTGAATTTTATGTCCATATATATGTTGATTTAGAGGATCTTGTTTCCTTGGGGTCTCCCATTGCCTCTGGCTGTTACATCCTGTCCACCTCACTGAGAGGAAGGGTTAAATGAAGACTTTCCATTTCGGACTATTTGTTGTGTTCCTAAGTCTTTTATTCCCTGCATGTTTTCTGGCTGTGGGTTTCTATACTTCTGCTGCAAGAAGAAGCTTCTCTGATGATCACTGAACAAGATCCTACTCTATTAGTATAGCACAATGTCACTAGTAATCATCGTATTGCTATATACTTTTAGTATAATAGTAGTATTTGGTTATAATCTAGGTCTCCAGGCTATCTTGTACCACATTATTTGTAACCCAAGATGTCTACAGCATTGATTAGCATATCTTTCAGGCAGGACAGGGTTGCATATCAAAGACTTTGTGCATGGATTAGTGTTTATTTTTCTCATTTGGTAACATGAGATTACCTTCATCTACCAAAGACACTAGACTGCAGAGGTGAAAGTTCTATTTGGACACCATCTTTACTATTCCAAGTTCAATATTATGTAGATTTTGTCTTTAGCAATGGGGCCCTGCTTGTCAGTTTATTAAGAGCAACCTATGGTCTTTGCAACAGCCTTGATTGTTTGGGGTTCCATGGACACTTTGAGGCATCAACTTAATTAAATGTAACCAAATTCCAATACTGGAGGCCTTGTTTGTTGACAAAAAATGTTCTGTTTTGTTTCTGTCTCCCCCAATATTTGACTGTAAAATTTAGTCCACCTTCATATATGTATATATTTCTCAAAGCTTTTACTCTATTAGGCTAACAAATGACTTCTTCATATGGTCCTCACTGTTAATTGTCTGTATCATTATTCCCTCCTTCATATACCCTTCTTTCCTCCTCCCTACATGATCTTCTGATTCCAGACCTCTGAATCATCCATCCATAACTTTGTCAAGTATAGTCCAGATCTAAGAGGATAAACATAAATATTAAAAGTTTATCAAAATAAGATTAGCAAGTTCTACCCTAGGAGCTCTGACCTCCAGTTATAGACTTATGGCCTGTATTACAGTACACAGCATGCAGGCCCGAAATCCAGCCAGAGAGAAAACATTAGTTATTCCATTACAGTTGTGCAATTATTACACTAGTGGATACACTTTGCCTGAAGGTCAGTGTTAGAGTTTGTAGAGTTCAGCTTTTATTAAGATATTTGCTGCATTTATTACAGCAACTGCCTTGCTCATTCTGGAGGAAGGAAAATTATATAGCAGTTACTTTGATATTGATTACTTTTTGGTGTGCAGTCAAAGTGTGTAGTTTCTCTGGTAATAAAGTTTTAACATATGCATATGATTTAGGAGGCGTGTAGGTGTTGTGCTCATAGATAAGGACTAGAGAAACAAAAAAAAATGTTAGACACACAGGGTAATCTCTTTAAAGGAATAAATGAGACATTTATAACATATTTTAAATGCAGAAGGCTGGGAGTGGAGGTAGTTAAAAACCTGCTGACTATGTGGTTAATTCACATGAACTTTCCCAGACACTTGTCTTAAGCCTTTTTTATCTCAGTAAGTCTACAGTGTTATCCTGCTTTAGATCCTTGTATGAGTATTGTTTACCTTAATCTACCTTCTTCGTTAATCTGTAGAACCTGTATTTATGGAAGAGGGTTTATTTACTTTATAAAAGTTTTAATGTATTCAAGTCTTTATTATAATAAATTTACTTATTTATTTCACATCTTGACCACAGCTTCCCCAGCCACCTATCCTCATGTTACCTTTCCTCACATGCCCTCTACGCTCTACCCTCAATGCACTCATCTGTGGGACACCTGTGGGAAGGCTTTTTTTTTCTTGATGGGGGATGTCAGAGAGCTCAGCCCATTGTGGGTGCTGCAGCTGCAGGGTGTGTGCTCTTGGGATGAATAAGAAAACAGAATAAGCTAGGAGAGAGCAAACTAGCTACTAAGCAGCCTCCCGGTTTGGCCGTTTTTTCAATTGCTGCCTCCAGCTTCTTGTGTTTTGAGTTTCTGCTCTGACTTCTTTTAGTGATGGAGTGTGATCTGAAGTGTGTAAACTGAAATAAATCCCTTCCTCCATAAGCTGTTTGTGATAATGTGTCTGTACCAGCAAGAGAAAACCTAACAAAAAGAGGAGAAATCTCATGGCTTGCACTATTGTTTTCATTTAATAATTTATGTTTTCTGGGAACAACATTGTCCTTTTATGCATGATACCTCCATTTGATTTTTTTCAAACACATTTTAAGTTAGAATAATAATTACTGAATTTCAAAATGTAGTTTTCATAATCCTTCCTTTTGCTTCTGGTTTCCTTGAAAGAATGAGTTTTTTTTTTTTTTTTTAGATTTATACTTTTTTTTTTTTATTTGACACAGATGGATGATTTGCAGGCATGTTGGATGCCCTGAAACTGAATTACAAATGGTTGTAGTTCACAAACACGGGTCCTCTATAGGAACAGTATACACTCTTAACTGCTGAGCCATCTCCCTAGCCCCTCTTTGTTTTTTTTTTAAATTTTTAATTGAGAAAAAAAAAGTTTCCGCCTCCTCCCAGCCTCCCATTTCCCTCCCCCTCCTCCCGCCCTTCTTCCCCTCCCCCACTCCTCTCCCCCTTCCTCTCCAGTCCAAAGAGCAGTCAGGGTTCCCTGCCCTGTGGAAAGTCCAAGGTCCTCCCTCCTCCATCCATGTCTAGGAAGGTGAACATCCAAACTGGCTAGATAGAAAACACTATCCTGAGTGAGAACCTTCATCTGGCGATGGATGGAGATAGAGACAAAGACCCACACTGGAGCACCAGACTGAGCTCCCAAGGTCCCAATGAGGAGCAGAAGGAGGGAGAACATGAGCAAGGAAGTCAGGACCACGAGGGGTGCACCCACACCCACCCACTGAGACAGTAGGGCTGATCTACTGGGAGCTCACCAAGGCCAGCTGGACTGTGACTGAATAAGCATGGGATAAAACTGGACTCTCTGAACATGAAAGAATGAGTTTTAAGAACTATGAAAATTGCATCTGCAGCAAGGTAGCTTTTCCTATGTCTCCCCGAGAGGCTGGCATCCCAAGGCCAAATTGTCTCATTATGCTATGTTAAGTTCTGTGAAAGATGAATGTAGGCTTCATAATTGCATTTATTTCATAGCAATGATATGCAGTCTATTCCACTACAGTTGGACAGTTTTTGGTTTTCTCTGTTTCCTCTAAAGCCTTAGAAATTAATAAGCATTAAGATTATTTTTTCTCAAATGAAATTTACTATTGCTAAAACAAATGCTGTAATTTATGGTTCACTAAATTAAATTTGGTGCGTTGTTTTAAGTCTTTATATTCACACACATGTGGTCAGTGTAAGATTGATCTGTTTTCTATGAAGAAAGTTTCAACTCTATCCCTTTTTAAAAAGGAAAATGAAGAAAGCAAACCTCTTTCAACTCTGACTTGAACTTACACATCTGTAATGGGCAAGTGTAAAGTACACCTCTGTATTTTGTCTGAAAATAAGACTAGATTCCACTAATATTCTCCTAATATTAAAAGAACCTAAAATTTCACAAGATAATATGTACATATCCATCTTATTGTAGTTATAAAGAGTAAAACCCATTTGGCATGGTATAGTTCCATGTGAAATAAAGGCTAAAATCTTCCATAATATGGGTTGATCTTACCTTGCATTTATAGTTTTACATGCTTGGCAATTTATTTTCATTCAAAAATATGCCAAACACATGTATAGACATGTTAATATTGAAATAAAAATGATCATAGATTTTTTTTCAGATAAATGGAAAATCTTATATAAAATGTCTTATTGTAATATAAAGAATTTGTTACACCATAGCCATGTTAAAACTTAAGGATATTTATTCACTCCATGTAACATACTGGTCCTATAAAATTACAAAATATCCAGAATTTCAAATAATGTAGAAGATATACATGAGGGGAAGGAGCTGCTTTGTCTTCCTATGTTATGATGCTCCATGTTTTTTACCATTCATGAACTCTTTGTCACCCTTACATGATGCATTTGAATGATATATAATGTGCACTCATTTGTGAAATAGATGATCACCCTATTTAAGTATGTGTAGCTTAATAATAAAGTAAAATAACAGGGTCATCAGTACACATCATAACTCTCAAGTCACACATTTTATTGTACTTTTAATTATGTAAATAAATATTTAAATTTCCATGACAGACCAAAATTTGGGTTTCTGGGTATTTAATATAAAATGCTAATATAAAAAGAGGGAGAAGAAAGACCTCTTTGAAAATTGGTACCAAGATGAAAGTATTTTAGGAAAAAATAAAGACATAAGGAAAGAAGCACTCCCATTATTTTGAGTTATTATAATATGAGTCTGTATAAATATGACTTCGTATCACAGTGGAACTCTAAGAGTGAAGGTAAAGGATGTATTTCAGCATTATTTCACCAAAAGAGCAAAGCTACCAGGATATTTAAAGCAATGCAGAAGAGCTATCCATCGAGGAATGCTTGGAGGATGCATTAACTATTCAACAATTTCACTTGGACAGGGGTAGTTTGAAAGCCAGACAATAAGAAAAAGTAGCATTGGGAGGTATTTCTGACAACTACAATAGCAAAACCAGAGATATGGATAGGTTTTCTACAGAATAGGGCCTACTTTAGCTTTGATAATAAATTCAAATTAAATAAATTTGATACATAGTATAAATTACTATGTTCAAGAACTGCACATTGATAGTACAAATTAAAAACAATATATAATACATTTAAATGGTCACATGACTTGGATATAATAATGAATGTGTGAGAGAGAGGCAAGGACTAAGGCAGAACTAAGACAGAGACAGGAAAAGAGTAAGAAAAAGGGAATGCATAAATGGAGCTTACTAACTGTCTTTTCTAGGAAGGTGATACAGTTTGCGTAGAAAATCCATTAAAGGATATTTAATAGTGCCTCTCTTTAGGCACTATTCTGTAGGCTGGAGCTTTTAAGTGGTTGGATTTACCAGAGAAAGTTGGTTGGAGAAAGCAATTGAAGTTTATATCAAACTGCACTGCTAGACCAAGACTCCCTGCTTCCCATGTTCCATGTGAACAAGCTACTGTCTCTCACGCTTGTGCCCATGTATTCCCTACCATGAAAGTTTAAATCCTTCTAAACATCAGATAAAAAAATAAACTTTCCTCATTCATTTTTTGTATGGTATTTTAATCAGAGTAACACAAAATTATCTAAGGTTATGTAGCACATTGGAGCAAAGATATGAAAGAAAGTAGAATAACTTGTTGAAATTATGTTGATGATGAAGAAAACCACTCCAGGCAAATTAAAACTCAATGCATGCATGCTGAAGTGGCACACATGCTGTAAACTCAAGGAGTACAAAAATAAAACAACAATAATCTACTTTTGCTACAGTGGCTTATGTAGAATATTGGAGTCCAAGTATATGAGAAATCTGGTTGGATTGTGACATAAATAACTGTATAGACTTTATATTTTACTCTGGGTAAATGGTGAAATCATTAGGGATTTCTGTGAAAAGAAATGGCATAAAGTCTCCAACATGAACAACTGAATACTGCCTTGAAAACAGACAGCAAAAACAGATTAGGGAGACTTGGAAACGGTTGCAGTGATCTGGATGAATGATAATTTTGTCTTGAAACATGGTAGGAGAGATGGAGTTAGTAGAAAACATTTAGATTCCAAAGCCAGCAGGAAACACTGACACACTGATTGAAGAGTACAAGCAAAGAGAAGTCTAGGAGGACACCGAGTTATTAGGCTTGACAAAACAAAATGATCATGACCTGAGATGGAGATATACGAGCACAGCAAATCTTAAAGGGAAGACAAGGAATTCACTTCAGGACATGATAAATCCCAGTACTGGTTACACATCCATGTCAAAGTGTCAAAAGAGATTCATACTATTTCTGAATTCCAGTAGAGTAGTTCATGATAGTAATATTTGATATGGGGAGACAGGAGAATGGATGATATCATCAAGAGAGTCAGTAGGATGAAAAACTAAGGTCATCCAATTGATAAAATTGGAAGCATTCCAAAATTACTGAAGTGAGTCAAAGGAATGAGGAGCTATTGAAAACTGGGAGGCGGTGACAAGCAAGAAAATAGCAACTCTAGAAGTGTGTACTGGGATAAGACTTAAATAGATACATTATTTTATAAGTGGAACCAGCTACATTTTGCCAAATGCTGCTGAAATGTTAAAGAAAATGTCAAGGGAATGTCAATGGTAGGACTGAGAAAAGTGGAGGTCATTGTGAACCTTGACAGAAACCTCTCAGGAAGGGAAGATATCAGCCTAACAGGAATAGGTTCAGGAAATGATGGGTAGAAATTGGAGGCACAGAATCAAAATGAATGATTTTTCTATTAAGGAGAAAGTCAGAAGTACATACAAAAGAAGCGAGGGCAGACACACACAGGGAAAAATCCTCAAGTCTTTGTTGCTATGGAATTGTGGTTGAAAAATCATTGTACTCATTTCATGAATAAAGTGTAAACATAGCATTGGACTACAATCTTATTCTGTTCTATAAGAATCATTTTCCTGATTACAGGAGTCTAACTTCCAGCTTCACAAATTCACCACTTGGATCTTAGACAACAACTATTTTTAGATAACTACTCTTGTCTGCTATTTTATATATTTCTCTAGATAAACACCTCACTTCTAATCCTGTCTTCAATTAAAAACACACATAATGCATATTGTAAGATATATGCCTACATATTTATAAGTATCATTTGGTAAATTTAAATATTTACTTTAACAATTTCATTTCATTGTTTTGATTCTTAAAGTGAATATGTACGATCTGTAAGAAATCATACTCCTGGTCCTTTTGGACCAGAAAAAAAAAGAACACAAATATTCTTGCTATACCCAAGTGAAATAACTCTAGATGGTCTCAGGAATGATCTTCAGAACTTGTTGCTAGAGTTCAAGACTTGTTTTGCAGAGCTTGTCAGATCTCAAGACACTGGAGAATTCATCTTTCTTCTCTTAGGATACAGTTCTCAAAAGATCTTGTTAGCAAGTACTGGGAATGACCTTCTTTGAACTAGCCAAAATTCTAACTCTGGAATCAAGTCAGCAAAAGATAACAAAGCTCTGGTATGAGCCTGCTCTGAGCGTCTCCTTATCTGTATATATATATATGTCTATTACTTAATACTACTACATACATTATATTTTGGCAAAATATTAATATTTTCATATAAAACTTTTGTTTACTTTATATTGTAAAAGCCTACATTTATATTCTTTGCCAATAATTTTGTAACATTATTTACATTTGATGAAAGCATAGAAAGCAAACGTGCTGAAACCTCAGTGGAGAACACATTTTATTTATGAAACAGCACATTACTGAACCCTGACTAGATCACATCAATATTTGATTAAAATTCACTAGATACAGTCTGTCTTCTAGATTTCTCTTTTTAAAATTTTACTCGCAAGATGATTAGCTTCAGCCAAGATGGTATTTTCTACATAAAGCCTTAATTAAATAGTTTTCTAGCTTGCTTATACATTCTATTGTTTATGTGAAATTAAATTACCATTCATACTGTTTAAAAAGGTATGGAGAAATCAAAAATTCTAATAACTGTGTTCTTCTCAACCTTTTAAGGCCATTGTTTTCTGTAGCCACAGGTTAATATAATCTATCGGGTCTGAGACTTTAAAATGAAATTTAGAAATTCTGAGATCTTATACACTCAAAGTAAGTCCATATTTAGAATACTGAATGTGTGCATTCGTAAAGTTGAATTTATAAAATGCATTAATTTGTTGAAGGAGCTGTGGACTGTGTTCCTGCTGCCCTGCTCCTGGTTGTCTGGCTAGCTTATGTCCCAAAATAATTACAAGGAAACTGTATTCTTTTAAACACTGCTTGGCCCATTAGTTCTAGCCTCTTAATGGCTAATTCTCACATCTTACCTAACCCATATTTAGTAATCTGTGTAGCACCAGTCTTACAGAGAAAGATTCAGCTTTCTTTATCACATCTGCCCTGGAGAGAAGAGGCATTGGTGTCTGCCTCACTTCCTCTTCCTCCCAGCATTCTGTTCTGTCTACTCCGCCTACCTAATTTTCTGTCCTATGAGGGCCAAGGCAGTTTCTTTATTTAAGCAATGACCTTCCTCCATCATTAATTTACCTAATTCTTACGGTGAATACATTCAGCTCTTAATACACATGCTCTCATTTCAGAAAGGAGAATACCTATTTGATTCTATTAGGGTAAGTAACATATCTTAAAGCACTACATATGGACTGCATGAGAAACTGAGCTATTGTGATGACATGTACCTATAATTCTAGCTCTTGTGAGGTGGAGTCAGTTTAATCAGGAATTCAGCATCATTTTGTACTATACAGCATGTTAGGGGTCAGCTGGGCATACACAACATCCGGGCTCAAGTAAATAAATACAATACTGATATCAAACACTTGATCTTATTTCCAACCATGTGTTATAAATTCTGGTTGTATTGTTCTAAGGTGTTGTTTCCCACCACCAGATCTATGAAGTATAGGGCAGTCATCCTTCTGCAAGCTCTTCATGGTTGCAAAGCCCTGACTCATTATGGTTTTAGTTCTTACATGATTACTTTTCTTCTGACTCTTAAAAAAATACAAAAAAGATTTTTGACTTCAAGGAGCAGACAATAAAGGACATAGTTACCTGAGAATGTGGTTAGAGACGACAAAGGGAGACAGTAATTTCAAAAATCTCACTCAGAGAGAAGCTTACTCAAAGAAGCTCACAGTCCAGGTGTGATTCAAGTCTAGAGAAATTGTACCAGTTAGGATAAATTTTCATGTTTCTAGGAAAGTATTACTATTGTAAACGTAACATAATCCTTAGCATATTGATTGCAAATAGGCAATATACATACGTTGGTCATATCCTAAGTTGCTTCTAAAATATTTACCACAGTTTTTGTGGTTTTTGTTTTATTTTAAATTGTTTACAATTTAGCTGCACAGATTTGGGGATTTCTCTTGATCTACTTATTCAATGTTAAGCTAATGATTTATATAACTAAAGACAGTTGCGTCTTAATCAGTTTTGGGAAGAAAACTATATTTTCTTATACTCTGCATCTTTCTTTTCCAGTTGAAATGATATTATTGTCAGTAGCCTTATTACCATAGAGACTCAAAGCAATGAGTAAGATTCTTATTTTTTTTGTTAGATATTTGGAACAAAAGGAGTCTTAACCTGCCGCTGTTTCCCAGAGCAATATACCTTGGCAGAGTATAGTGTACATTGAATAAACTACCTCTTTCTAAAATATAGTTTGCTGGGTTTTGATAAACATATGTGCTAAAATCCTCATCATGATGAAAATAATAGAAATTCATCACTGCCAGAGGTTGAGAGAGGGCTCAATAATTAAACCCATTGACTGTTCTTTCAAAGGAATAGGTTTGTTTCTTAGCACCCAAATGGCAGCTCAAAACTATCTATCATTATAGTTCAGGAAACCTGACACCCTCCTCTTGCCTTCTTGGGCAATATATGCACATGGAGTACATACTCACATGCAGGCAATGCATGCATACAATTCAATTAAATAAATAAATAATACTTTAAGAAGAAATTCATCACTACAATGTTTTTCTATATCTCTTTGTACATGTAATTTTCCTGCTGTTCTTTATATATAGTGAGTAGTATGTTTTATTTTGAGTTTTCACTACTATTTATAATTATAGACTTATAAAAATTGAATTTTATTGTAAATCTGTATAGGTATGTTGGCTTTCATTTAATTGTTAACTCATATTTCATTTTATTACTATATGAAAATATTTGCTTTTTGTCATATTAGTAGATATATAGATTATTTCTACTTTTCAACTTTGTCACGAGTATTTTGGATATTTCAATATAAATAGCTTGATATCATGGCTAGGAGCTTAAGTGTCCAGAAAGGTTCATGTTAAAGTACTGAGCCTTTAGGGATAGAGTTCTTAATGGGTGTGGCTTAGTGAAGGGTGTTCAAGAAGTTGGGAAAGTGCCTTTGAGGAGAGTCAGAAACTCAATATTGTCTCTCATTTTCTCTGCTGCTACTTGATCATGCAGTGATCAAATTTCCTCCATGTCTGGGGTTCCCATAAAGATGTGTTATCAAAGGCCTAAATGCAATGAAGTGAAATTTCCAAAACTGTAAACTAATAAACCACTTATAATAAATAATTGCACATCTCAGGTATTGGATCTTGTGATTGAATGATTATTAGCAGTATAAATTTACTTTCCAATAGCGCATTTTAGAATCTAGAATTGAAGAGTAGTTTCTTCTTCTGTGTCTTTGGGCATTATGTTTACAGATAATAATTACTTTCCATCCATTACTGCTCCTTGCTTTCTGAGTTAATATATCTTCATGGATGGATTGACAAATGCAGCCATACCAATTAACATGTATTATTAACAATTATTTCAACCTAGTCTCAGGACTATGGGTTTATTACACATTATTGAATTACAAACTATCAAAATCTTTTTTGAAAACTTTTATTATTATTATTATTTTTGGATTTTCGAGACAGGGTTTCTCTGTGGTTTTAGAGCCTGTCCTAGCCTGGAACTAGCTCTTGTAGACCAGGCTGGTCTCGAACTCACAGAGATCCACCTGCCTCTGCCTCCCGGGTGCTGGGATTAAAGGCGTGCGCCACCACCACCCGGCTAACTTTTATTATTTTTAAATTTGAATGTTTCAGCATGTCAAATTTCAGAACCGAGAAATATGTCATGAGAAATTATCTTTTAAAATAATGTAATCCATCATATAAATAAACTGAAAGAAAAAAAAACATATGATCATTTTATTAGATGCAGAAAAAGCATTTGACAAAATTTAACATCCTTTTATGATAAAAGTCTTGGAGAGATTAGGGATACAAGGGTCATACCTAAATATAATAAAAGCTATTTATAGCAAGCTGACAGCTAACATCAATCTAAAGAAGAGAAACTCAAAGCCATCCCACTAAAATCAGGAACACGACAAGGCTGTCCACTCTCTCCATACCTCTTCAATATTGTGCTTGAAGTTTTAGCAATAGCAATAAGACAACATAAGGGGACCAAGGGGATTAGAATTGGAAAGGAAGAAGTTAAACTTTCGTTATTTGCAGATGATATGATAGTGTACATAAGCGACCCCCAAAACTCCACCAAAGAACTCCTACAGCTGATAAACACCTTTAGTAATGTGGCAGGATACAAGATCAACTCCAAAAAATCAGTCGCCCTCCTATACACAAGGGATATGGAAGCAGAGAGGGAAATCAGAGAAGCATCACCTTTCACGATAGCCGCAAACAGCATAAAATATCTTGGGGTAACTCTGACCAAGGAAGTGAAAGATCTATTTGACAAGAACTTTAAGGCATTGAAGAAAGAAATTGAAGAGGATACCAGATAATGGAAGGATCTCCCTTGCTCTTGGATTGGGAGGATCAACATAGTAAAAATGGCAATCCTACCAAAGGCAATTTATAGATTCAATGCAATCCCCATCAAGGTCCCATCAAAATTCTTCACAGATCTGGAGAAGACAATAATCAACTTTATATGGAAAAACAAAAAACCCAGGATAGCCAAAACAATCTTATACAATAAAAGAACTTCTGGAGGCATTACAATCCCTGACTTCAAACTCTATTACAGAGCTACAGTAATGAAAACAGCATGGTACTGGCATAAAAACAGAGAAGTCGACCAATGGAATCGTATAGAAGACCCGGATTTTAACCCACAAACCTATGAACACCTCATTTTTGATAAAGGGAAAAATTTACAAGAGTTACATCTCATTGATCACAGCACATTTCTTGGGTAAACGGTAAGGATAGAGCCCTTTGCCATGGCAATGAAAGGTTTCATGTTTTCTGGTTTAAGACTTATCAGAGGTCAGGGGCAGAGTTCCTAGTGAGACAAGCTGTGAGACACAGGCTTTGATCAACCAGATTTGGCAAGTGAAGGACTGGCATGATGTTTAAGGTTGTTTTGTGTTAGTAACATTGGATAGACGTCTGCAATTCTGATCTTTTGCATATCTGTAAAGCTTTTAACTTATGATCCATTTACAGAAATATTCAGTCTACTTTGAACTTGCATTGGAGTGAAAATGAACTGTGTGTAGCTTGTCTTGGACTTGGGAGAAATTGTTGGGTTTTTGTGTTAGTCTAAGTAAAAGAAATAGCAGGCTTTTAAATGTCCTACAGTCCTTGTGGGATAATAGATCTAGTTATGAAGCATATCTTAGTATATTTTCTATGAATCAAAATTATACATCTTAATGAGAAGTCATCTTTCTGATCACCCAAGGATGTATGTACCCATAAGATTGAGATGCAATCATGAGATTACATATTCATATCATATGAAATTACACACTGCAGTGCAAGTGCTTGGAAGACACCATAACTGCTTTAGCAGTGAAATTATAGACAGGAGCAATATTTTCCAGAGTCCATGATCCTTTAGGCCCTACCCAGATGGAATTTTCCTCTATCAAAGAATCATTTTTCAAATGTGTTGACCTCTGAAAACTAGTTGTCACCTGCTGCAACTCCCATGGCCTCTGACAAGTTTGGTTGTCTCTTTTGTACTGCCCTGGTGGGTTGCAGTGCCTGCTATCCTAGTGTGGGAAGTCTTTCTGTATATGTGTTGCTTTCATTGGTTAATAAATAAAGAAGCTGCTTTGGGTAGGGAGGAATAGGGCTAGGCAGGGAAAACTAAACTGAATTCTGGAAGAAAGAAGGCAGAGTCAGGGAGAAGCCATGGAGCTGCCAGAGAAAGACACAAACTGCCAACTGGAACCTTGCCAGTAGGCCACAAGCCTTGTGGTAAAATATAAAATAATAAAAATGGGTTAACCAAATATGTAAGAGCTAGCTAGTGATATGCTTAAGTGATTGGCCAAGCAGTGATTTAAATAATATAGTTTCTTTGTGATTATGTTGGGAGTCTTGGTGGCCAAGGAATGAACAAGCGGCCCTCTGACAGCACTCTCCTGAGTGTTTTAGCTTTCAGAGATTGCTCTCTCACTATTAGACCACAGCATCAGCTCTCCCACTATTATGACAACAGCACCAGCTCTCCCACTTGCCTCACTGAGCCAGGCCTGAAGTTGTGAGCATGGGAAAGTGGCCTCAATTTCTCACTGGTCTTGTTAGCACGAGAAGGGGAAAGATTTCCTCCTGACTGATAATCAGCACCTGGGAAAGGTAGGCGAGCTGACCTAGGGTTATAAGCGTAGGAGAACAACCCCTGACTCCCAGCAGCTGCAACTCTTGATAAAGCATGCTCTACACCAGGCCAGGGCAGCACAACACATGAAGCTGTGAACATGGGACAGCTGCTCCCATTTCTCATCTGTCCTGTGGTAGCATAGGCAGGGACATGAAGCCCTCCCCCTGCCCATCAATGCCTGGCGCAGGTCAGTGCAATTCTTATTCCATTTAACATGGGAGAAACAAAGGACACTTACTGGACAAGAAGCTGAAGTAAACAGAGACATTCAATCATTAGCATATCACTTCATCATATTTAATATTTCAATTTTTGGATTCGTATATATGTACTAGTCATATGCTCTGGTTCTTTTCTAAAACTCTGGAGTGGCCAGGAATCAGGGAGAAGAGTGACATTTAGGCGCGACTGAAATTTTATTAAAGCAATTGTTCTCCACCTGTGGGTCATAATCCCTTTGGGGGAGATCACTTATTAGATGACCTGCTTTTCAGACATTTACACAACTATTCATAGCAGTAGTAAAATTACAGTTATGAAGTAGCAATGAAATTAATTTTGTGGTTGAGTGTCACAGCAATGTGAGGAGCTATATTAATGTGTCTCAGCATTAGGAAAGTTGAGAACTGCTGTATTAGTGTTCCTCAACTCCATTTTTCTAATTGTGATTTTTATGTCACATATGATTTATTGTTAATCTGTCTATTTATTTTACATCCCAGCTGCAATATCCACACACTCATCTTCTCCCATTCCCACCACCCCTTCTTTGTTCCAAATGCCTAATCTATACTACTGCTTCTGTTCATTTAAGTGAAGGCCTCCAATGGGTATCAATAAAACATGACATATCAAGTTGCAATAAAACTAAGCACCTTCCGTGTATTAAGACAGGGCAAAGAGTCCCAGTATTAGGAGTAGGGTTCCAAATGCCAGCAAGAAAAGTGAGAGCAACGCCCTGCTTGCATTGTTTGGAGTGCCACAAGAGGACCAAGCTACTGTAACATATATGCAGGGAGCATATGGCAGTCCCATGCAGGCTCTCTGGTTGTTGGTTCATTCTCTGTGAGCCTAGGTTAGTTGACTCTGTGAGTTTTCCTGCGGTGTCATTGACCTCTCTAGCTTCTATAATCCTTCCTCCCTTTAACCTTCATGATTCTCTGAGCTCTGCCTGTTTGACTGTGGATCTGTATCTGTTTCCATCAGTTGCTGGATGAAGACTCTCTACATATCATAAGATTATACTAAGTTATCTAATAATCAATGTAAACTAGGTCATATACTGGAATTTAGTTTTCTCTGAATTCAGTGTGCTTGAAAATAAAAGGTTATTTTATGTGAGCTAGCAGAGTTAAGTGTGTATTTCTTCATTTATTTTTTGTTCTGTTTTCCTTATGACCCTAGGCCATGAAACTGCATTTCCACTTGGGCTCCCACAGTAGTGCTAGCAGGAGAGAAAACACCCTATATTTTGGAAACACTGAGAATTGAATGTTTCAGCCTGAAATAACATAGTATTTCTCCTGCTTCCTCAATAGCTAGTGTTAGAAAAGTCAAATTCAAGATGCTCAGCAGGCTCAGTCTTCTACATGTGTAGCAGGAGAGTGGGGGAGTGGTTATGAGCAAGTGGCACATAAGGGCCCTGCACTATCTGGAAGATATCTCAGGCTTACGACATCAAAACAGATCACTGGGTAATATGACACTTATATTTGCTATTCCTTACTGTAGTTTCATCAGAATGTATGATTAATTACATTTTAAATTTAAAATAATCAAGACTGATATTCTCCAAAATTTTATTAACTGAATTCTTCATGAAGGCTGTGACATAGTTAAATATTTTAGACAAAATTTCTACAGTGAGTTTGACTGAAACACCGTGATAAAATATGGAAACTATGAAAAATGATAATGACTAAAATCATGCATGAAGCTTTCTTTCAGATGTTAGGTACTTGGTATATCTCATCAGGTCTCTCGTTAAAAGCTGAGATGATGAATCTTTCATGACTTAACTCAGAATTCTGAGATTTATCTGTCAGTGTGTGTTTCGTTCTAAGTTTCCCTTTTCTGGAAACTTGCTAAATATATAATTACTAAATTTCTAAATTTCGTCTAATATCTGCAACAGACATTCTTAAAGTGATATAATAAAATTATCGGTAATATAAAACAATTGGAAGTAATTTCATTTCTGATATTTTTCACTTCCCACATGCAATTGGTTGAAATTTTTTATTTGATTTATTTAGTTCATGAAACATAATCTACTCTGAGTAAGCAAAGAGGAATCAAATATTACTAGTGCCACCAATAACATTGTAAATAACACTTAATCAAAAGAAAATCAAATAAGGAAAACATGAAAAGGAATCTGCCTTGGATTTATTTTTATTTCTGTGATAAATAACTTGATCAAAAACAATCAAAAGGATAAAAGTTTATTTGAATTCACATTTTCAGGTTCAGTTCATTATTACAAGTTGCAGGAAGACAAGTTTAAACAAATAGTCACATCAAGTCAAGAACAAAGAGTAAAAGATTACATACATGCTCTGTTGATTGTTGTGTTCTTTTTATGTGTTCAGCTATTATAAAATTTAGTACCACTAACAGAGCAAATGATGTCACCCACCGTTGGATGAATCTTTCTATCTCAATTAAATTAATACAAATGAACAGACCTGCATGCAGGACAACCCAATATACATACTTGCTCATTGAGAATATCTTGCCCACTGAATCTAGGTTGTGCTAAGTTGAAGAATAAAGCTAACCACCACAGAAGTCAAGGCTGAAAAGAATTAATATATAGTAGCAGGGAGTCAATTATTTAATTTGGAAAATTAATTCATAATTCTCTGGAGAAAAGTATACATTAGTAAACATGTTACTGTACAATTCATTTGAACACAGAAGTTGAAGAGAACCTTTGAAACTTTTAAATTGAAGGCTTATTAGGAATATATATATAAAGTATCTGTGCTTAATGAACAAGGTGGTATAATCCTCAGGTCTATAAAGATCATGAATTACTAGTGATTCCTTCTAGATTTCTCATATTTATATGAGAAAACTTGTTAAGAAAAAATAATAGGAATTAGTTTTGTAAAAATCTTACTGTCATATAGTACAAATATTCAAGTTTATTTTCACTGTAACTACAAAACCTTCAAAGTATTTTGCTATGACTAGTGTTTATTCATGTTTCCTTTTAAATGTCCTAATTGCTATTTAAAAAACTCTGTTTTCCCAGTGAGTGATCATAATCAATATGGAGTTAATCAATTCTTCATTTAACTCAACTAGAAATAAACTGTTAAGCCATTATGATATCCAGTCATTTAAACATTGGCATGAAGAGGTCAAGAATATTTGAAGCAATGTTTTGAAAGACATATATTATTACAAGTTAACATTAATTTTCAATTAACATTCACATACAAAAATAAAAATAGCCAAATCATTCATCACAAAAACTACTTTTTGTTTCCCAAAAACAATTAGAGCATATCAAATTTAAAAGAGATTAAACAAACACAAACCAATCAGTTGGTTTATATACACTGATAATTAATTATATGGAAAGGAAAACTAAGACAATAATTATATTTCCTTGCTTTTAAAATTATTATTTATTATTATTATTATTATATGTATGCATTTCTACATGGCTGTGTACTATACCTTGTCTGTTTCTCTTGAAAGGTTGAAAAGGCATTAGATGCCCTGGTTTTGAGCTGTTACATTGATGCCAGGAATCAAGTCCAAGTTCTCTAGGAGAGTCCCCAGTTCTCTCTACTACTATACCATCAATCTAATCTAGAAAATTACATATAATAGTGTCAGAAATTTAAATCTTAGCATAAAAAAGAATGAGAAATCTTGAAAGCTGAAAACCACAAATTATTTCACAATAAATTTGAAGATACATGCTAGTAACTACTGACTTCCATTTAGAGTAAGTGAGTGTCACTGAAGTTACCATAATACTCTAGACAATGTCTTTGTCTTTTTTTTGTTTACAAATGTGCTACCTGATTCAACACTTCATTTTTGTTTTTCAAAGGCATCTAATAACATCAACCATTTTAAAGGAGGAAAACAGGAAGCTTCATATTTACTCATTAAAAAACAAATTAAAACATTCAATTATTAAACAGTGTTATGTACTCACAGAGACATGTTTCAACTAATGGAAGAGGAAACAGAATAAGGAAATAAACCTTTAAATGTCATGGCTAAAATATTTTGACTAAAAAATTCTCAAACCATTAAATTGATAAAGATAGACGTTATGAAAAATAATGTTAGTAAAGCTGAAATCAGACATTAAGATTAATGAATTGAATTTTATATTTTATACTATGTACAAAATTAAATAACCATAGATCTAAGAAGATAGGAATTGCTGTGCTAAAACTTCTGGATGTAACAAACATTTACGGGCAACAAAGGAAAACACAAGGCAAGTCAGATAACATAAATATTAAAGCTTTTATAACAAAGTCTATTTACAGTAATAAAAGGAATCCTGTGTTATGGGACAATTTTTTGCATACCCAATGAATGGTTAGTATTCATTATATGTAAGGGAGTATAGTGGTTCATGAACAGAAAGAAACAACACATAATCTAAAAATGATAAAAGGTTTTAGAAGACATTTTCTAAAAGTGAAATATACTATCAGCTAATAAGTATATATAAATATGCACAATATCACTATTTATAAGAGAAATGAAAATAGAATTCATATGGAGATAATTACCTGAAATTCAATAGAATGACTACATAGAAACAGACACATGTGTACACACAGAGATTTTTGTAAATTTTTGAAAAAAATGGAAATGTCTCACAATGCAACCAAAAAGAAAAATAATCTATCATTTTTTACAAAATAAATGTAGAAATATATTATTTTACAATTTCTGTTCTGTTTATATATTTCAATGATTCAAAGGCTGAAATTTGAAAGTGCATGTTTGCAGAAATGTCATTCAAAACTATTAAAATTTAACAATATTCCACTTGTCCATTGACAAATAAGTGGATAAGACAACATGATAAACATATTCCCAGATATTCTTCAGTTTTAAAATATAAGGATGTCAGAAGAATATTTTGACATCGTTGAATCTGGAATCAGGGAATACATGAAATTATTCAAAAGCACTAGTGTTTTGTGTTTTTATTTATAAAAGGTATATAGTCAAATTCATACAAAGTGGAATCGTGTTTGATAAAGGCTAAGAGGAGTGTTGAACAAGGAAATATTACTTAATAGTGAAAGAGGTTCAGTCTTTGAATGCAGAGAAATTTCTAGAAATAAATCATGCTGAAAGGTGAACAGTTAGGGATATGTGGTTTTAAATTTTATATTACATTTTAATTATAATATTTCAAGATGGTAAATATATATAATTGCTTGAGAGACAAACAAAATTGTTGGAGAGACAAAAATTTCTTAATGGAGTTTAGAACTTAAAAGCATTTAACATGAAAAATTACTTAATACTCTTCATTTTTGTTTTATATGAATAAAATAATGTTCTCTTTATGCTATGGTTATTGTAAGGGCTTATTGAAGTAATATATGTAATATACTTTGTATGCCACCTGACAAGGGAAACATATTCAATAGCTACATTTCAGCCTAATTTTCTGTGCTGAATGACTCATTTGGAGGAAGGAAGCTGTAGTAAAATTTTATAAAATAAGTAGCTGTTTACCATACAGATACATATAGATACATTTTCTCTTATAACGACTGAATAATTAAGTAGAATACTTGTAGCTTCAGGATATAAATAGTCGATGATGAATACTGACGTATTTGTTGAGATTTTTATTAGAAATGGCTTCATATTGTTTCAAGAATTTGCATTATTTACCACAAGTGGTATGAAAAATATGTGAAAATTAAAGTTCAGTTATATAGCGTTTGCTCACTTAAGGGATTTTAATCTGTTAGACACAGCAAGAAGAAACAGCAAAGAAAGATTAGATTTACAGACTTACAGCATTGCACATCTTGTTGTACCCTGACTAAGAGGAGTTACTGAAGACAAAGCAGTCATGACTAAATGGCACACACTAATCAGCACTAGGTACTATTTTTGTTCAAGTGAAAAAAAATTGTTAGCTTTCAGGATTTTAGAAAATGATACAACATAGGTTGTAGTGACTACATACCTGTACTCCACAGGAAGCTGCAAACACTTATTCTTCCGTTCTAGACCCATAGGTCTGCTGCTTCAGTTCTCCAAGCCTCTCAATGATGATAAGGACATACTTCTAGAAAGGAGAAACAAGGTGTAAAGCATTTAAAGTATTTCATGAGACATAGTGTGCCTATTTTGATTATGTCTAAGTACGATTCATATGAGTGTATCACCTTAAGAAATGGTGGGACACAGCTAATTTAACATTGCTGAGCTGGGATCAGCCAATTGAAACTAAGACGTGTCATGACATACTAAAATATAAATATACAACTGAGATGCTTTGTAGCAGTTTGATTTGACTGGTACAATAATCTTCAGTGAATTTGGAACTATATGATAAGTATATTCAATCAAGAAGCTCAAAACCAAAAGTTTTGGGTTAATTTGAAGTTTCAAATTCATAAACTAACTGAAAGACCAATTGAATTAGTAATGTCAGAGCTGATTTCTATCAGCTCAGAGAGAAGGGATGCGGGCATAAAATTCCATGAAGCCCTGGCCCTAAATAGGACTTCAGGCAAAGGACTCCAGCTCGTAGTTAAGTCTGGAAAATTAAGTCTTCATTTTAGTTTGTGTCTCCAGCGTTGGGATACAGGGGAAAATGATTATTTGAAATATTCTACTTGTAAGTGGACAATGAAGGAAAGAATGAGTGAGTTTCAAGATCTGTACTTCATTCTTCATTTCACAATAAAGCTGCACTTCAGTAGAACCGGGAAGATGATTTCTCATGTAAGAGCAAGTGCTGCTCTTACTGAGAAATGGAGTTCAGTTTCCAGCACCCAGCCAGGTTGCCTATTGTTCCAGCTCCAGACAATCTGATGTCCCTGGCTTCCATGAGCATCTCTACCCACATACATATATTATTTCCCAGTTACACACACACACACACACACACACACACACACACACACACACACACA
>JABTXL010001072.1:1625134-1663756 GCA_025134845.1 Neodon shergylaensis
ACACACACACACACACACACACACACACACACACACACACACACACAAAGACACATTATTAAAACTAAGCTTTTATATATGAATCTGCCTTTTATTTGTTAATGTTTTCTATTTTCTTATGATTACTTAATTACACAATACTGAATAGCCTTTCTTATGATATATGTAAAGTACATCTTAAATATATTTTCTCACTACTCCTCTCAAATACTTTATTTTTCTTAATTCAAATCTACTTTGGTTTACTTAGTGAAGTTATACTCTATTTAATTACTATTAATTATTCATTAATTAATGAAGCTTTGGAAACTTTAAAAACATATATCTAACAGTTTACAGTCCCCAAAAAGAAATTTTATCTCTGTTAAATTTTTAAAACTTCATGTTCAAAGAAGCCTAGTATATCTCTTTTCCTCACAGGCTTAAAGTTCAAATATAAAACTGGCTCTTGGGAATTGAAGACGAGTTCTAAAACCAGGCATTCTAGGATTGTGCTTGGAGCTGAAATATAATATGAAATATATTGAACTGGAAATTAACTGTGTGGCTCAAGGCATCCCTTGATAAATACTAGTTTTTTCTTCCTTAACATATTCAATTTATTTATAAAACTAGAATTAATATGACTTCAAATATTTATGGTACTCTATTAAGTTCTTATCAAGTTTATACAGATAAAATATGTCAAGAATTAATTAGTAGGGCTATGTACAGTATAATTTTAAATTATATGAGATTAAATTAAAATGAAACTTTGGGAGGTCAGACTCACACTTGTGAAACATCTGAGTTGCCTGTGTGAAACAATTGTGGTGTAATAATAGTTCATGTTTTTACATTTGTATCTTTAGAGTTGAACATCATGTTGCACAACTTCAATTTCAACACTTGGAAGGCAGAGGCATATGGATTATGTTAGTTTGAAAAAGAATGGTGGTGGAAGCCACTCATTTTGTTTCTGGCTGCCCAGCCACCAAATAATCACACAGAAACTATATTAATTAAAACACTGCTTATCCCATTAGCTCTAGCTTCTTATTGACTAACTCTTACATATTAATTTAACCCATTTCTATTAATCTGTATATCACCATGAGGTTGTGGCCTACCAGCAAAGTTTCAGCATGTCTATCTCTGGTGGCGGCTCCATGGTGTCTCCCTTTCTGCCTTCCTTTTCCCAGAATTCAGTCCAGTTTCCCCTGCCTACCTTAGTTCTGCTCTGTCAACAGGCCAAGACAGTTTCTTTATTCATTAAGCAATAAAAGCACCACATAGTCAGAAGGACCTCCCACACCAGAATGGCCCTCATAGTATCATTTATTTGAATGCTTGATTATCAGGGAATATCACACCTGAGAAGTATAAGGAGGGTATGGCCTTGTTGGAGTAGGCAGGGCCTTTTAGAAGAAATGTGTCACTGAGGTGGGACCTGAGACTTCAAAAGCCCTGCCAGGACCAGTGAACCTCTCATCTTGCTGCCCATGGAACTGGATGTTGAATTCTCATCTGCTTCTCTAGGACCATGTCTGCCTGTATTCTGTCATAAACCCTGCCATAATGACAATGGATTAAACATCTGAAAATTGTAAGCAAGCTTCGAAGAAATGTGTGATTTTGTAAGAGCTTCCATGTTCATGAGTCTCTTTACGGCAATATTACACTTACTATGGCATAGATCTTTATGAGTTTGAGGACAATCTGATTTAAATTTCAGCTTAAGGTCAGCAATATGACTAGAACCTGTTTAAAAAAAGTTGAATGTTTATTTCTGGCTATAATTGACATGTTTATTCATTTTGTAAAAATGTTAATATATCTTTAGAATCCATTGTTGTAAAAGGAGCATAGGTCCTTTGTTCTATCCTGTCCGGCTAGCTTGCTCCCAAAATAACCACACAGAAATTGTATTAATTAAATTTCTGCCTGGCCCATTATCTCTAGCCCCTTATTGGCTAACTCTCAGATATTGATCTAACCCATTTCTAATAATCTGCATAGCTACTTTATTGTGGCTTACTGGCATTATTCTAACCAGCACCCATCTTGGAGAGGAGAGCCATGGCATCTGCCTGATTCTGCTTTCTTTCTCCCAGCATCCAGTCCTGTCTTCCCCTGACCTATCAAAAGGCCAAGGCAGTTTCTTTGTTTGACCAATGAAAGCAACACATAGAAAGAAGACCCTCCTACACCAATCCAACACTTCAAATTTGATCAGTTTTGTGCAGTTAAAAATAAGGTTCATTTTGTAAATATTACAAGATCTTGTATTTTTAAGTTTTTAAAAGTGTAAATCAAATGAATTATGTTTAGAATAATAATTCAACAATAACTATAGGTTATTGATATATATATATGGTTTTTTATTATTTAATAGATTAAACTCATTATTTTCAGAATGATATTACTTCCACACATTCTGAGAATTTTTCAAAAATATAAGTAGTCATAATTCAATCAATAAATAGTGCAAACATTGTGTTAAGGTTTTTCAGACTATGTATGCATTATATTGTATTGTATGCACAATTACAAGTCATTTGTACTGACCTTCCTCACCAATTGTCATACCTTAATACATTTTTATTCCTTTTTAATTCATGGAAGTCTCCTAGTCCTGTCTTAGCTTAAGTTTTGTTCATTTCTTGTTAATGTGGGAAAATATTTCCAGAAAAAATCAGGGAAAAAAATTTGGACATAATTCTTTTTAAATTATACATGTCTTTGCATGTTTCTACACATATAAAAATATCTCATTTTTAAATTTTAGATCAATATATTACTCTTCAAATTCGATTTTTTGTTTTTGAGAATTTCATATGAGAATATTGTCCATACAGAATTTACAATCTTTTTTATTCCCCATCTACTCCTATCATGACTCCCTACTCCTTTTCATATTCACAGCATGTTCTTCATCAATCAACACACACAAGTACATATATGTGTACTTAAATACAGTCTTCTGAGTTCAATATATTCTCATTTTATATCATTTTTTCCATTTGATTTTTTTCTTGCTTTTTTGTCAAAAATCAGGTGTTCAAACATGTGTGGATTAATATCCAGGTTTTTAAGTTCCATTGATACTCCTGTCTGTTCTTATGCCAATACCAGGCTGTTTTCAGTATTGTAGCTCTGTAGTAGAGTTTGAAGACTGAGACTGTTATGCCTCCAGAAACTCTTTTCTTGTATAGGGATGTTTTGGCTATCCTGGGTTTTTTGCTTTTCTATATGAAGTTGAATACTGTTATTTCAAGGTCTGTGAAGACTTTTGCTGGGATTTTGATGGGCATTGCATTGAATCTGTAGATTGCTTTTGGTAAGATTGTCATACAAGTCTTCCACCTGTTTGGTTAGAGTTACTCCAAGATGTTTTATTATTTGTGGTTATTGGGAACAGTGTTGTTTCTCTGATTTCTTTCTCGGCTCTTTTATCATTTATATACAGGACGGCTACTGATTTTTTTTTTTTTTAGTTAATCTTGTATCCTGCCACATTACTGAAAGCATTTATGAGTTGTAGAAGTACCTTGGTAGAATTTTGGGGATTGCTAGTGTAAATTATCATATCATCAGCAAACAGTGAGATTTTGACTTCTTCTTTTCCGATTTGTATCCCTTTGATTTTTTTTTTTTTTGGTGTCTTATTGCTCTAGCTAGGACCTGAATAGATATAGAGAGAGTGGACAATCATGACTTATTCCTGATTTCAGTAGTATCCCTGGGAGTTTCTCTCCACTTATTTTGATGTTAGCTCTTGGCTTGCTGTATATTGCATTTATTATGTTTAGGTATGATCTTTGTATCCCTGTTCTCTCCAAGACCTTTATCATGAAGATATGTTGTATTTTGTCTAAACTTTTTCAGCACCTAATGAGATTATTTTTTAGTCTGTTTATATGATGGATTACGTTGGCAGATTTTTTTATGTTGAATCATCCCTGCATCTCTGGGATGAAGCTGACTTGATCATGGTGGATGATGGTTCTAATGTTTTGGATTCGATTTGCCAGTATTTTATTTAGTATTTTTGTATCAATGTTCATGAGTGAGATTGGTCTATAATTCTCTTTCTTAGTAATGTCTTTCTGTAGTGGTTTGGGTATCAAGGTAATTGTAGCCTCATATAAAAGAGTTTGGCAATGTTCCCTCTATTTCTATTGTGTGGAATAGTCTGAGGAGTGTTGGTATTAGTTCTTTTTTGAAAATCTTGTAGAATTCTGAGCTGAAACTGTCTGGTCCTGGGTTCTTTTTGGTTGGGAGATTTTGATGACTGTTTCTATTTCTTCAGCAGTTATAGGTTTGTTTAATTTTCTTATCTGGTCTTGATTTAATTTTGGTAAGTGATATTTATCGAGAAAGTTGTCCATTTCCTTTAAGTTTTCTAATTTTGTGGAGTATAGGTTTCTGAAAAACTACCTGGTGATCCTCTGTATTTCCTCCGTGTCTGTTGTTATGTCCCCCTTTCATTTCTGATTTTGTTAATTTGGATATTCTCTCTCTGCCTTTTGGTTAGTTTGGATAAAGGTTTGTCTATTGTGTTGATTTTCTCTAAGAATCAACTCTATTCTTATTGATTCTTTGTATTTTTCCTTTGTTTCTATTTTGTTTATTTCTGCTCTCAGTTTGATTATTTCCTGTCCTCTAGTTCTCTTAGGTGAGTTTGTTTCTTTTTGTTCTAAAGTTTTGAAGTATTCTGTCAATGTAAGGAAGGTTTTAGGTTTATGTATTGGAGTATGAATACTGGGTATACATAATACACACACACATATGCCTTTTATTAAAGGCATATACTGTATAAAGCTTTTAACTATATATGTAATTAAAAGTAAAAATTATATTGAAAAGGTTAAATTGAGTAAAGAATATCAATATTCAATTTATAAAATTGTATGAAACATTTATTGTAGGATAAAATCTAGCAATATTTACCTGATATTTTAAACTGAAGATGACATCATAAAAAGCAGAGTGCATTTGTTAAGTCTTGAACATATTCTATTGTCAGAGAAATGTTCTATTCTGATCTTTTTAATGATATTTCAATGGGTTATATATGTGTTCTGTATATTCCAATTTCTGATTCTGAGAATTTAATCTAAGGAAGAAATTAAGAAAATGCTTGCAATTGAATATTCAAATTCACTGTACTTGGCAAATATCTTCAAATTGACTTCCAGGATGCAAAATTTTGCTAAAATGTTTAGTTAAATATTAAAAGTACATGGTCTATAGTATATTCCCTAACATACTTAAAATCCATAGATCTTTTTCTATATCCTAGATGATTGTTGTTTGAAAAGTATATATATGAAAGTAACTGCTCTGTTCACTTGCCCTATTGATTTTTATAGAGATACCTATTGTTTTTAAATAAAGTTTCTCTCTATATCTTTATCTCTCTCTCTCTCTCTCTTTCTCTCTCTCTCTCTCTCTCTATATATATATATATATATACCTCTATATAAATATATATAGAGTCATTGACTGAATTTATTTTTTCTTATAAGTTTGTCGATGAGGAAACTTTCTAACAGACAGATAATAAATTTCTATGAAAAGAATACTTGTGCACAATGATTTTAGCAAGATGCTTTTGTATAACACGGTGCATGAAAAATGATTCAAGTACCTATGAATTTTTCAGAAGCAGATCCCCAGGAAATGTCATGTTAACAACACAAATAATGCTTTGGTGTACGGCATGGTGTCATGGAAACAACACGCTCAGTCAGAGGTAACCCATGAACTTCACTTAAACAGCTCATCTACTACCTTGCATCAGTGAAAGCATGTCTCAGGAGGAAATGAGAGACCCAGGGAGTCACCATCAAAGCGCCACGTCGTTTTATTTGCTGATGACAACCGATTTTATTATACTATGACTTGGAACAAACTGGCATGGAAATCTGTTCTTTGTGTGGGCTCAATATTGAGCAAAAATATGAGCTCTCTCTTTCAACAGAGGAGTTAAAGCAGATGCAGTTTATTAAATACAGATAATCTCTCCAGCACTTTTAAATAGTTGGAAAGTTAATGCACAACCAGGTATACAATGTTATTGCTGAATGCACAGAGGTGTTTAAATTTATTTTCATAGAAAATGTATTGAGAGGTGACATTTGAATCCTGATCAGAACAGTATTAAGAAAATTCCTGAAAAATGATATTTTTAACAAACCCCAAAAAATATCTGTGCAATGGTGGTCACACTTTTATTTATGAGCTCTCTTACACACACAAAAATTAACACAGAGTTGCAGAACATTTTGATTAGGACTTGTAACTATCAGTATTTGCTGTGTTAGAATTTCAAAATAAAAATATAGCCTAAATTTGTTTATATAAAAATACATACATATCATAAACAATTATTTAATAATTATATCTTCTACATAACAGTAACATATGGATTCATAAAATTCCAATTATCATTTATATTAATTTATATAAAGTTCTTTAATTTCTATCTTAACAGAAATTATCTAGATTAGTTTTAAATTATTTTTATTAACTAATTAAATATTTAATTAATTTACCATTTACTTTTGTGTCCAGTTGTGTGTGAATGTCAGAATACAACATGTAGGAGTATGTTCTTTTCTTTCATAACGTGGGTCCTGGTTCCATCCCTGGTAGAATTTCTAGATCCTCATCCCTGCTTCAGAATACAGTCTTTGTTATATCATAGTTTATGTAGCTTTTCAAAAGCTCCACCTCCATCCTTGTGAAAGAATAAGACATAACAAGGACCATAACGTCCTACAGTTCTTGCAAGTACACATTTAACTTTAATGACTTCTTAAAAGTATCTTGATGATTCTTTGGATTTGATTTAAAATCATCAATGATAAAAATTTACTTAATGATTCTGAGGATGTAGAGAATGATTTACCTGTAGCAACAAGAATGACAGTATTAGGACTTGATTCTGAAATGCCTGGTAATACTCATACTTGAAATTAGTGAAGAAAGGAAAACAACAATTATTGGACTGATAACTTCCTTTTGCTTAAATACTATTCTTCTCTTAGTTGAGTTGTTAGGCACTCTGTGTGTGAAGACCTCAGAAGTACTAAACCTAGTAAAATAATTAAGCATATGCTGATGATGCCCCAGGGATGTATATTGGAAATCCTGGATGGCAATGAGACACAATTCCAGGTAAGTATGAGAAACAGTTGCTGTTATTGTAATTTGACTGAATTCCTCTTTCCCTTAACATTATCGACTAATAAATGATCATTTTCAAGCAAATGGAAAATGGAAGTGATACCCATGCTTGTATTCTCTCTAATTTTAAGAAAAATACATGTCAAAGCAATATCACAGATTATAGAACTGAATACATTCTAGTCTATATCCATTATCAGAAAACCTAAAAGACACACTGTCATAATTTTCACAATCATCATTGAAGGCAAAGCTTACTATAAGTTTCAACCCCTAGTACTGGAAAATATAAGAATACTTTTCTGAAATTTGACAATCTGTAGAATAGTGCTTTAAAAACAAAAAGTGCCATTACAAGATCAAACACTCAAAAATTAGTTGTCCATTTATTTACTTACTGATCACATTATGTGTGCATAAACATGTATGTAGATAGAGGTTTCTGTCCCACCCAGTCCCACAGCTGTTCAGACTCAAAGAAACACACAGAGGTCAACATTAATTATAAACTGGTTGGCCTAGTAGCTAAAGTTTTCTTATTTACTAATTCACATATTACATTAACCCATAATTTTTGTCTATGATAGATACATGGCATGGTGCCTTTTATAACTGAGGCATTCTTATCTTGCACCCTCTGCATCTGAGTGCCGACTGCTGACTGAGCCTTTTCTTTTCCCAGAACTCTCCTGTTCTCATTGTCCTGCCTATATACTTTCTGCCTGGTCACTGACCAATCAGCATTTTATCAAACAAATACAAGTGACATATCGTTACATGGTACAAATCACTGTCCCACATAGTATGTGTTGGTGTGTGTGAATATTTGCATGAATGTGAGCACAAATTAATGTAGGGGCATGAAAGGAAAAGATTTAATGTCAAGTGTTCTCCACAATTTATCTCCACTTACATAATGAGGCATTTTATTCTATTGAACCTGAAGTTAATCTATTCTTCCCATAGAGTAATACAGTTTGCTACTGGGATCTATTACCACTGCCTTCCCTGAACTGAAATTTAACTGAGTGTCATGCACACCCACCATTCATATGAGTGGTGCGGAAGCAAACTCTACTCTACACACTTCTGTGGTATATGATTCATACCCTGTGGGATGTCTCCTCAAATACTATTAATAATAATTTGAATATAATATTTAAGAAAAAATTATAAAATGGACTATGCTTTCCCCTAGTAGTTAAATATCATACAATATTAACAGTTAAAATTAAATCAAAATAAGTTTTCATGTTATAAAATTAAAAAAGAAACCTATCACAAAAAAACTTATCTGCAAGGATTAAACCTAAAAATGTTTTTTTAGACATCACTGTTTTCCTTTTTCTAATTTAACAGCTCTCTTGCAATGGTCTAAGAATATTTAAAAACCATAACAAAAATTGTATGAGAGCTCGGGGAGTTATTTTTGGAACTATGAATCCTAAGCCTAAATAGCAATATATGGAAAGGTTAATAAATTCATACAGCATTTGCAATAAACTAAAATATCCTTGATTGTTCATAACTGTTAGATTCACAATCAACATGCAGTCGAATGAGTTTTGTGAGTCATTGTGCACACATTGTAACCTGAGCGGGGATGTTAATGGTTTTACTCAAATTATGAATGCTCCACTGCAGAATATAAGGCAGACTTCATTATAGATGAGTAGGCTTTATTCAACAGCAGCAAATCGTTGCTTAAAATGTCCTTGAAGTTCTACTCTTGGTGAACTTTCATACACTTGGAATGTTTCAAGCATCATCATTTAAGTGTAAAGCAAGCACAGTGTATTTTTTCACTTTAGAGTCAGACTGCTATAGTCCTTCACGTTCATTCATGTGATATTTAAACTTAATTTAGAAATGTCCATTTTAGTTTTCATTATATGAAATTCAAATTATGTGATATGTAATAAACCCTAATGCAACTTATCTATTAAATATGCCTTGTTACACTTGCATTATACTTAGCAGTGCACTTTTTCGTTTTAAAACACGAAAGACATTGAAACTCGTATTTGAAATACATAAGTGGAGCCTATAAATATTCCTAAAATGAGTTGGAAGCCATGAATAAGAAGTTTATCATTCATAACTTCTCTGTGATAAGCAATGTGGTAGAGACATCTCAGTTTTGTGTGAGCATGTGGGTGTGAGATCTCCCGTTAAAATCACTCTATTTTTGGTCCTCCTCCTCCTCCTCTTCCTCCTCCTCCTCCTCCTTCTGCTTCACAGAAGTAAGCTTTTATTTCCATGTTTCTCCGATTAAGTTGTCCGATTGGTTGCTTTGAGAGGATTAGTTAAAGTAAGCAAATCCCATCTCATCTGATTGCTCCAACTTTTCTTGGTTTCAGCCTTCGCTGGGGTTGCAGTAGCCCCAGGAGCAGCAGTGGTGGCAGCAGCCACAATTGCAGATGAATCAGCTAAGTAGGCCTTGCTTGACTTTCAGCAAGTGGGTAGATGTACTCAGTCTCGACAGACAGAGCCAGAACCCGCTTGTAAAAACTGGAGACAAAGTAGGATCCAGGCCAGAAGTGCTTGACATCACAGAGCAGACTCTGCACTCTCGTTTTCTAGAGGGTGTCTGAAATGTTGTCAGTGTTTGCAGTTTGGTTACCTGACTGTTGCCTCAGTGCCACATTCTTCTTCTTTTTTTTTCGTTTGTTTGTTTGTTTGAGACATTTCTCCCTATATAGGCTTGGGTATGCTGTTACTTTGGAGAATGGAATGGCTTTATACTCACAAATAGTCACCTGTCTCTGCCTTCTGAGTACTGGGATTAAAGTCATGCACCACCGCACCATGCTAGAATCACTTTTCTTGCTTTGCTGCTCTTGTATCGATATCATCATTTTCGTTGGCCTCTTTAGTATGACAAGATATTTTCTGTATTTTAATCTAAAACTTCCTTGAGCCATGTCTATAAGCAGAGGGCTGTTTTTTATTTCCGGCTGCCAAGACCTGAAATAATCGCACAGAAACTATATTATTTGCAATAATGTTTCACCAATAGCTTAAGCGTATTTCTAGCTAGCTAGTATATCTTATACTAACCCATCTCCATGAATCTGGCATCACCACGAGGTCATGGCCAACTGGTAAAGTTATATCTGGCTTCTATTTCCTGCAGCGACTACATGGCTTCTTCCTGACTCTTCCTTCTTTCCCCCTCTACCTACTTGCAATTCCCATCCTTGCTCTTTTTTTCCTAGCCCACTGTTAAAAAAAGTGTTTTTTTTTTTTTTTTTTTTTTTTTTGGTTTTTCGAGACAGGGTTTCTCTGTGGCTTTGGAGCCTGTCCTGGAACTAGTTTTATTCATTAATCAATCAAAGCAACACATATATAGAATGACTTCCCACACAACATGTCTTTTTTTTTCTTAAACTATTGTGATTGTCTTTAACTCTGGAAGTGAAGTACATCAGCCTGAAATAAATTATAACAGGAGATAGAAGCACTGTGTGTAGAACAAACACGAGGTACCTGTTTTGAATATCCTCAAACAGATGCTGCATTTGGAATGTAAAAAGATGATACAAGAACTTTAAAAAAATGTATTACAAAATTCAAATTTCAGTGTCCTAAATAATATTAATGGAACACATTCACATAATTTGCTGTTGGCTATTTGAAAGTGAACATTTAAAGTTTAGTACATTCACAATGTGTAGTTACAGATCTATCTTATTTCAACATTTTTGTCATACTGAAGAAAGCTGTGTGTGCCTCTATATACTCTGCCAACCACAAAGCAACTTTTTTCTCTAATAATTATAATTACCAATAAAGAAGTGTAATTAATTTATTGAGTTAAACATGATTTAACGTTAAATTTAAAATCAGTATTCAGGTCAATATAATAGCTACACACTAATAAATACCTGTAGCATGAATAATAAAAAAGAGACAGAAATTGGGGTTCAACCAAAATCTAGAAAAACAAGACAGACAAGCCACGAATCTCATCTCTTCCAAAGCTGGGCAACTGTAAACCTAGCAGACTAAGCCTTTCTCACCTCTCATTTTATATTCCCTCTAGTGCTGGGACTAAATGCATGACTCCCCAGTACTGAGATTAAAGGTTTAGGACAAGACCACCTGCATTTGTTTCTGCATTGATCCTGTGTAGCCCAGAGTAGCCTTGAACTCACAGAGATCCATCTGTCTCTCTCCTAAATCCTGGGATTAAAAATGTGTGCCACCATTTCCTGACCTTTAGTGGCTTTATCTTTGACTCTGGTCTTCGGGCAAGATTTATTTATTAAAATACAAATAATATACCACTATTCATACCCTTACACACACATACATTTTAAAAGTGATATTCCTTAATCATAAAATTTGTTAAAATTTTTCTATGGAGAATTATAACTACCTTTTCTTTAATGATTAATATTAATTTTAATAAAAAATCCTTTGATAAATACTCATGCATTTTTTTTTTCGAGACAGGGTTTCTCTGTGGTTTTTAAGCATGAAATATGCTATTGCAATCAATAGGTAGAATATTTTGCATTTATCTCTAGAAATTATACACATGTCAATCTAATTATAGTCAAATATGGTCAGATTATATGGCAAGTTTTACATATTTTATAACAATTGTGCTAGATATGGGGAGTGCACCTCTCTTTTTGTGCATGTAACTTAATGTATTTTAAGTTTGTTTGGGTGTCAAAATGGCTTTCATTACTCTGAATCTTCTCAGAAACTTGCGTTATGATGTTTTGGTAATTGCTGCCAGAACATTTCTTGATGATGATTAATAATTAGGGTATCATCTAGTACTTCTCTTTTTAAAAGACCTTTATCAACATTAACACTCTGACCTTTTTAATTGCATGGATTAAAGCTAGAAATTGCTGGTTATGAATGTTCTGTACTTTCAATTCCTGATGCTTAAAATAATGTTTGCTTTCTCGGTTGATTTGAGCAACTTTCCCTTTCACTGAGCAAGCCTGACTTTAAATGGGAAGCTTAGTGGGTATTAATTTGATATGCATTACCCTTTCTGCTACAATTAAGTTGTAGTGTTTGCTTAATCATCCTTGATGCATGTATGTTGTTTTAATTATAGGTTTTCGACTGGGACTCCTGCATATACACATGCACACACACACACCTCTGTTTAGAGAAATCAAAAAAGAATATTTATAAGGTCCTGTGCACTTCTTGTGCTTTATAAAAGTCAGATTGTGGTTTTTGTATCTGTCACTCAAACATGTGGAAGAATGACAAGTGGAGCAATACCGAGATCTGCCTTACAACTAGTGGCACCTTTGCTGTGCAGTTTCACAATTAGGCAGGAAGTGTGTTTCTCAGTCTGGAGAATATTGAAAAAAATGTGATATGATTTTTAAAAAAAATTTACTGACATATTAGAAGAGAAAGCAATTCAGAGAAAAACTGGACATGGGACCACAACACAGTTATGATTAATATAATAAAATTTAAACTTGAAGTTAGTTTTCATGTGTATTTTGTAAGGGTATAATATATACATAATATTATTTTTGCACATATAACATAAATGTCTATCTGGCACACATACACATATGTAAAGATGTATAGCAGTTCTATGTTAAAATATTTTTTGTGGTAAAGCAGAGAAAGTTTTATTGGCAACCCTAGAACATATTAAACGTTTTATTTCATTTGATATTAATCATCTGCATGAAAAGAGGAGGCTAACACTAGGCCATATTGTCCATAGATTTATCTGCACATGTTATGAACAAGTTGAAGTAGATTAATGAGAAAACTGATGCACAGAAGTGAAGAATCTTGATTGTTCTTAAAATATAGAATTATTCACACCTAATCGTTTTAATTTAGATGTGACCAGCTCTGCTGGTTCTCATGGTTTCATCATGAGAATTATGAATCTGTCAGCAGTTCTGGGGAAAAATGCTTTCCTTGCTAAAAACAATGTATTTGGTTATGTACACATATATATATATATACGCAGCTAGAAACATTTTCACACTCTAGCTTATGCTTTGGCTACTACATACCTTCTTGGGATTGCACGTTGTTAGTAATGATGTGCTACATTTTTTCAAGCTACAGGGAAGTCCTAGAATAAACTGACTTCACTTCTGTTTTTCCACTTTATATCTGTGTTTTGGTTTTGTATTCTTTTTCAAAAAGTTTTATTATGGAGTCCAGCCTGCTTTAAATATACAATTTTCCTTTCATTACTGTCCTAAAAAACTCACCCAAAACATTATGTAAAGCAGACATAGTTTTGCTATATTTCAGAGAACTGCCATCCATAAAAATGATGCTTTTTTGTTTTTAGACAAAATGTCTTAAAGCTGCCAAAGGGTTGTTTTTTCTTGCACATCTTAGAGTGGAAAAGTAATATCTTTCAGAAAATTTATATATGGGATCATCTTAAGAGATGGAAAAGGCTTAGCAAATGCAGT
Organism: Neodon shergylaensis; assembly: GCA_025134845.1. Taxonomy (NCBI): domain Eukaryota; kingdom Metazoa; phylum Chordata; class Mammalia; order Rodentia; family Cricetidae; genus Neodon; species Neodon shergylaensis. The sequence continues at coordinate 1,638,742 of JABTXL010001072.1, forward strand.
CCAAAATAAACAGTAAAAATGTATAACTCTTTGTTTCATAATCTCTTAGAATTAATGCAAATAAGAAATCGTCAAAGTAAGGTGGAAATGAAATAAATAGGCAAAAGTAATATGTGATCCTACTACTGATCTTATCTACTATAGCTTCAACCTGAATAACATTACTGAAGAAATTGCAATTACATTACATTTTTATGGAGAAATTTTACTTAAAAACTTTCATGATAATTTGACATATAAAGTACAAAATGATTAATAAATAATGATAATTACTATAAATATTACTAAATATTACTCATAAATATTACTAAGTCTTAGGATATTTAATTGGATCTTTAAATCACAAAAATAAGTAATATACAAATAAAAAACATGTGACTGTCTCTTACTCTACATTAAAAATAATTTGGTCAAAAAGACTTTAAGCTACTCATAAAGCATAACCATACGTATTTTATTCTGAAAGAAACAGTTTTCAAATGTAGCTTAGATTTCAACTAATCCTCAGAAAATAATAATATTTAAGCCATAAAATGCATATTCATAGTCATACTAAGAAGGATCAAAAGATGTAATAAGGAAAATTTCCAAAACAAGTATCAGACACCAAAAATTAGTCCTTGGAATTTAATAGCATGAATGCAGCATGCTAATAGTTTATTATAGAAATAACTCAAGTACTTAGATATGAAAATATCATTAATTTTTCATTTTATATGTTGTAGTGTGTTGAGTGTATCTGCTTACCACTTCACAGGTGAAGACTTAGGTTTAAGGTAGAAGAAAGACTTTAGTATCACTTTACAAGTGGCTGTGCTGGTCCTGGGCAACCTTGGTGCGGGAGAATTGTCTATACTCTGTCAATCATGTTATAAATAAAACGCTGATTAGCCAGGTAGGAAATATAGGCAGGAAAACCAGATAGGAAGTAGAAATGATGTAATAAGAACAGGAGAATTCTGGGAAGGAGGAAGTTGATTCCTCCCACTCCTGCCCAGATCACCGAAGCAGCAGGATGTGATCTGTCCCACTGAAAAAAGGTACTGAGCCACATGGCTAACACAGATCAGAAAAATGGGTTAATCAAGATGTGAGAGTTAGCCAGTGAGAATCTAGAGTTAATGGGCCAATCATCTTATTTATGGAGACCTATGTGTGATTTTCTTTGGGGCTAAACAGCTGGGGGTACTGGGCAGGACAGAAAACACAAACAAGCAGGCCTGGCCCCTTCATGTTACACAACCTTTTCTAAAGCCATTGCAACTTAATGCTAGAGTCACTGAGATTGTTCCCAAAGAAAAAGATTAAATATTTGCAACTCAAATGGGCCACAGATGGTTAACCCAGTGCAATGGCGCATTGAAGAAAAGTTATGAAATATTTTCAAAGTTTCTTAAATCCTGGAACTTGATTCTCTACATAAGAGTCTTAAGCTTTTACTGTCTGTGACTCATTTTCACCTAAGATAGTTTTATATATCTCAACTACATATATGTACCAGACAGAAATACAAAGTGACTTATGATAATTAGATACTGATATTCATTTCTAACATTTATTTAATAGAAATATAATTATAAATTTGTAAAAGGCAAATTTACATGCTAATGAGATAGATACAGTTACTTATTTTTATAAAGAATTCAATTAGCTAAATGTTTGATAATGCAGAATGTACAAAATTGTCAATATTTTCTGAGTTAGGCATTAATTTGATTTTATTATAATTATCAATGCTAATAATACTGCTTCGAATATAAACACTGGCAGACAAATTATAAAAACATTTTGGGGAGCCCCTGAGAATTCTGTCTTCAACCAAAGCAAAAATTCATTTAATGATTTCTTTTGTGAAACTAAAGCCAACAAATCAAACAGCAATATCTAATCAAATAATATAACATAACACAATGAAAATATACTCATTTGATACATAAAGAAAAATATAAAGTTATCCATATATAAATAAGCTGTGAGACTACAAGGTTGTGATATTCTATATATAACATTTATAACATATGAGAATCTTCAGTATCAACTGAGGTATTCTAAGGGTTAAGTGATGGTCAGGACAAAGTATATGTGCAGTGTATTTACTACCAGGGTTACAGTGAAAAGTATTGTTTTGCCATAGGAATGAATACTGTTTTAAACTCCTAAGAGTAATTATGTTGCTTTATTTTAAATTAATTTTGGTTATAACATATTTCAGAACTTTTCTGTGGCAAATTTTTCCTGTTTCCCCCTTTTAGTTATAGTACCACAAATGGAATTGTGACCAAGTTATGTCAGGTCCTATAAAATCTTTTCTACTGCCACATAGTGTCCTGGGTTCTTCAAGGAAGTGATGTCATCAGAAATATGAAGGAAGCAAGTTTGGTACAAATAATCTTTTTTTTCTAAATATTTATTATTTATTATGTATACAATAGTCTATCTGTGTGTATGCTGAAAGCCAGAAGAGGGCACCAGACCTTATTACAGATGGTTGTGAGCCACCATGTGGTTGCTGATAACTGAACTCAGGACCTTTGGAAGAGTAGGCAATGCTCTTAACCACTGAGCCATCTCTCCAGCCCCTGGTACAAATAATCTTATCACATTCTCATTCAAGACCACATCAAAAATCTATATGGAAATTGCTAATACTTGAAATTCAGATAACATCTGAGAATATTCTCAGTGAAGAAGATTGTGTGTCAGGCTCTTGCCTGCTACGTGTAATTATAGTTATGATTACACAGCTGAAGACACATGAGGGATGACTCACCATGTAGTTATACAGTTGAAACTCACGCATGAGAATGCATGTATCTAGAAGAGCATGTGAATAAACGATAAATGTTTCATTTTCTTCATAGACATGTAGAACATAAGACTAGATGGCAACTCCACTTGGAAGAAATGTCCCCTCAGGAAATTCATCTAATTACAACCTCAGATTAATTACCTAAATTGGATATTAAATGAATCAATCAATGTTCAGCCTCTTTAATTTCATGTTTCATTGGTTTTCATTGGTATTGCAAAGTATGATATCTATTAACTACTATTATTAGAAATCAAGTTGGTGTTGCAAATGTTTGGTAAATTGGCCACTCTGAAATTTTAAAATGTCATCATATCTTTCACAATTCATTATGAGGTACTAATGTTTTCACATCCAAAAGGTGTACTCCATGGGTGAAAAAGGACACTTCCAAAAGACATAAGGCTATGTTTAAATAATATTTTTATGGAGGAACTATTTGTTCTAAATGATAAATTAATGGTATTTCTCATAATTTTGAATGTGTTATTATTTTTTTAGTTGATGTTGGGTGATGAACTTATGACGCATAAAAGTCAAGCATAGTGACTTTTTCTAAAATGTTTGTTCAATTATTTGGGGGTCTGGAATGAAGAATGTATCTCATAATATGTGTGAACTTAGATGTGGTTTTGTAAATACAGAGACAACCACTTGAATTGTTAATTTTGGTCTTGAAAACTAGTTTTAGGTTAGAGAAATTAATTTTAATTATTTGAAAATCATTCAGCAGCAATTAAGAGACTTTTATCTCAATGAAATTGAAAATCCGTACATGTAATAACCTCAGATTGAATAAATATTGATCCAAAAATCTTATTTTCTGTCTCTACAACTCTGACTGCTTGTGTATTCCTCATTCTCTACATATGTTATCTATCTGTTCATTTCTTTACTATCTATCATCTATCTATCTATCTATCTATCTATCTATCTATCTATCTAGTATCTATCATCTAACAATTCATCTATGATCTTTCTCTAGTCTCTCCCTATTCTGATTTCTCTTTCTTCTCTCTCCATCAAATATACACAAAGCATGTACATCTATATGTATAAGTACACATATATGCAATACATAAAAGTATGATATTTTGTTCTATATTCTAGTTATTTTGATCTATATGTATATATAAATCTTGGTGTATCACAAAATTATACTTTACATATCTGTACCATCTTATCTCTTAGTTAATGGTATCTATTCAAGGATATGAACAGCTATTGCTTCCTTTATTTGAGAACAACTTTTAAAGTCAGATATAGGTAAATAAATAAAAAAGTAAGGTAATGTTCATTGAGTCAAAGCATCTAAAGCCCTTTTGAAGATAAGCTGATACGATACTTGGTTTTCAAGTATCCACTGGAAAAAATAAGAAAAGTTTTTCCAGTAGGCATAGTAAGCTTAAGTTGCTCTCAGAATATTATGAAAAATGAATTTTTATAAATATATTCACTTTTGAGCTAAAGTCTGGTCATAACTTCTTGGATTGGTGTTCTGATGTGTAGATTACTCAAAATTCTTTAATTTTGAGTACTCCATCAGTATAAAGATACAAAGTGATAAAGACTGGGCAATCAATTATTATTGTTGCTGTATGTTTGTTGTTGAATGAAAAAACCTATAGTACATCTTTAGGTGTTACTTTGTTAGTTTCTTCTTCATTGTTCTTAGGTTGTCTCATTGGTCAACTCCATTTCATTTCGTACTTTGTTACGAGTCTGCAAACTTGAAGTGTTAAATTTTCTAGCCCCCTTTTTTCTTTCCAATATCTTAACATCAATATTAAAATGATTTCATTTAATATTTTCTTTGCTACCTTATTGACTTGGCTTTAATGAAAACTTGATATGTCTTTTTATTTCTCAGTGCAGATGACATAACAACAACATCAAATATAAACCACAGTGTATCCACAGTGGGCATCCTAAGTTTATCCTGCTGTGCTAGTAGCTCCAATATTTACTGGGAGTGCAGGATATCATCTTCAAAAATATATAAACCAAAATCTAGAAAACTAATCACATTCTTTTACCATCTTCAGTTTAGCTTATGAAAGTGGCTTTTATCTCAAGTAAAGTCTGAGTAGCTGCTCTTTGGATCTAGAAATATGATTTTCAGGGACTAGCAGTGTCTCCTTTTATCTCTTTAGTATTATCCTTGTGATTTTTTTGACTCTTTACATTATCCAGCAAATATATTCTACTATTAAGTAGCATTAACTAGCGGTATGTGTTAGACAATATATTTTTTGGCTTGCATTTATTTTGTAATGATTTTCCAAGGAATTTTGCAAAGTAAAAATGGAAATTACCCAGCCAATATAATATTCAATCCTTAGCAAACAATGGTAGACTAAGAAAGAAAGGAACTTAAGTTGTTCAGAAAAAAGAATCTTTGTTATACCAGAAGACAGTGTTCACTGATCAGACTTTTGTTAACCTCGGTGATGTCTGTAACACAATGACATTAGTTAATTTATTTCATTGATTTAAACAATTTTAAGAAATTGTTTTGCTAATTCAGTTTTTAATTATCCATTTTAATATATTACTTAATTTTGTACTCTATATGTCCATTATTGTGCTATTTCGTATTGTCTTAAGCAAACATCTTAAATTTGGTAAATTTTTACAAACCCCTAATCATTGCCTTTGTCTAGAAATCTCTATTTGCTTTTAGAGTTGAGTTCACCATCTTTTTCTATTGAATACTGAACTGCAGTATTATTTATTTAGATAAAGTATTCCTGCCATATTGTACAAATTAGAATGACACTTTTGTATCATTTTGCATGCAAATGGATGGAAATAGAAAACACTATCCTGAGTGAGGTAAGCCAGACCCAAAAAGAGGAACATGGATGTACTCACTCATATTTGGTTTCTAGCCATAAATAAAGAACATTGAGCCTATAATTAGTGATCCTAGAGAAGCTAAATAAGAAGGAAAACCCAAGGAAAAACATATAGGCATCTTCTTGAATATTAACCTTCATCAGGCGATGAAAGGAGACAGAGACCCACATTGGAGCACTGGACAGAAATCTCAAGGTCCAAATCAGGAGCAAAAGGAGAGAGAGCACGAGGAAGGAACTCAGGACCGCGAGGGGTGCACCCACATACTGAGACAATGGGGATGTTCTATCGGGAACTCACCAAGGCCAGCTGGCCTGGATCTGAAAAAGCTTGGGATAAACCCGGACTTGCTGAACATAGCGGACAATGAGGACTACTGAGAACTCAAGAACAATGGCAATGGGTTTTTGACCCTACTGCACGTACTGGCTTTGTGGGAGCCTAGGCTGTTTGGATGTTCACTTTACTAGACCTTGAAGGAGGTGGGAGGGCCTTGGACTCCCCACAGGGCAGGGAACCCTGACTGCTCTTTGAGCTGATGAGGGAGGGGGACTTGATTGGGGGAGGGGGAGGGAAATGGGAGGCGGTGGTGGGGAAGAGACAGAAATCTTTAATAAATAAATAAATCAATTAAAAAAATAAAATTTATGTAATAAAAGACTCAAAAGTATTTTTATCACACTTTTCTAAAATTTTTGTGAAAATATTAGTTAATACCTCAAAATATTTCCCACTGATTATGACTAATTTAGCTTAACCGATATTTGCTTACAATTAAAGCAAGACTCAATTGTGCAGAATATGCTATGAGGCCAGCTGCAGGTTTCAAAAAATCATTATCTATTATATCACAGTATTTAATATAAAGAAATTTATAGGAATATGAAGAATAAGTTTTCAAGGAACATGGAGCAACACTAAAGTGAGTAGGCACACTATTCCATACCACATAAGAAATGGTAGCATCCACTAAAATCAGCCTCAATTCCATTCCTCAACACTCACTGCAGGGAACGGGAAGTTATTACTTCCTAATGCTTCTCTAGTTCTTTTATTTTCCATCAGGACATCAACTGTGCTGTGTGACTTCTCCTGAAGCGAAGTGAATATGAATATATGGGATTATAAGCAGGCTTCATGGCAGGTGCATGGCATTGGCTCTTTGCAATTAGACATGTAACTGGGATGAAGCTGTCTATCCAGGGAAAACTTGCCTATGCAAGAGAGGAATTACATCCATTCGGAAAGCTTAAATTAAAAAAAAAAGGAGGAATTACAATAGATAAAGCTCGTTCACACAGATGTTCACTTCTAATGTATCCTTTGATATGGCTGGAAAATTGAAACAAATGAAAGGATGAAACAGAAGTCTGACATTCCCTACATTTGGCAGCATATAAACCTAAGAGATCAAACATTAAGTCTATATCCAAGAGCCTTTCCTGGGAGCCTAAAAATTTAGAACCAGTGAGAAAAACTGGCTTGTAAAAATAATAAAAAAAAAACATTGTAAAAAAATGTAATAGCCATAGGATTTGGCCTTTAGCAGAGGGGATTAAAAAAAATCACAATTCAATTTGGGGGTTCTTCGTAATCTTTCAGTATAAAAACCATGATCATTAGAGAATATTCTGTATTTAAATTGCGTAAATTTGAGAGGGGTTTAAATAAGCATGGAAAAAGGCTCATTTTATATTAGAGCTAGGCAATCATCATCCAAGAGTATACTGTGTACATTTCTCCACTGCCAGAAAATATACTTGGGATGAGGGTTATTTGCATAGCTGGGAATACTTTGAAAAACATTTGACCAGTGAAAACAATAAGTACCAAGGGTCAGGCATTGGAGCCTATCACAATCAGAGAACTAACTTTCCTTGGCAAAGGTAACAAGTGATAGTAAAGGCCGTTATCCGTAGAACCTGAACCAAGCTAAGAACCGTGAATCAACCACAGAAAGACATTTAGTAGTGAGTTGTCACATAGTAGTGACACAGTAAAAGCACCTCAGTTTTGTTTCTGAGCTTTCCATTGCACTTCACTGATGAAGTTCTAGAAGCATTGCTGTGTGGTCTACTGTGGCAGCTTTGTGCTTTACTGTGGGGTAGTAACATGTATGCTCTTCTCTTTGATTCTGATGATAAATTTAATTCAACAGCTATGACTTGGGGTTCTGAGTGTGGAAGAACTGAGGAAAAGGTAGTGCTTTACAGGAATCTCTGAATAAAGTTGCCATTGCGTTTTGCTCTTGGGAGTAAGGATCAGGGATTCCCTTTCAATATCTCTAATGTCATGCAATTATTCTTATTTGTAATTAAATATAGAAGGAAAGACGCAGCAATCAGTCTGTGATTATAAAGGGAAGTGTTTTAGATAAATAATCTTTCCTTCTTCACTAATTTTCAGGAAGTTTGCTGAAGCGAAGGTAATTCCTTGGTATTGATAATCGAAATACCTATGACTTCATATTGTAGAAGAAAGGGAAATTACAAATTGTGCGTGTGTGTGTTCTAGGAAGTCAGAGGACAGATTGCCCTTGACCAGATTCAGTTCTTTCCTTCCATGAGATCTTAAGAGCTTTAGCGTAAGTTTTTTGTTTTTAATCTTAGGATCAAAAAACTATTTCAAGTAGTAGAGATAAATCCTTGTCCCACTATCAGTGGTCCCACAGTTTTCTTCAGCCATACAACTGTCTTCCACATTTAAAGGACCTTGTTTGGTTCTATTCTGGTTTCTCCCCTGTCAGGTCCTAATCAGTAAGCTCCCATTAGCTCAGGCAAGCTGTTTCAGTGGCTGTCCTTTACACGGTCTTGATCCCTTTGCTCATATTATAGCACCTCTTGGAGGGATACCTTAATCAGTTTAGATATAGTAGGGAGGGTATTGGTCAAAAAGATATGCTGGACTTTCTTAACTCCCCTTGGGAAAACTTACCCTCACTGAGAAGTGGATGGGGAGTGGGGTGGAGAGAGAATGGAGGGAGGAGGAGGAAAAAAATAATAATATTAATAATTAAAAATGAAAGTAGTTGGGTGTGGTGGCACACAACTTTAATCCCAACACTTGGGAGGCAGAGGCAGACAGATCTCTGTCAGTCAAGGGCAGCATTTATAGAGTGATTTCCAGAACATCCAAAGATACACAGAGAAACCCTGTCTCAAATAAACAAATACTTAAAATAAAAATAAAAGAAATAGAGTTTAAAATAAAGTCATGTAAAGATGGAAAATACACAGAGATTCTGGATACTATATGTTATTGTGTTGTCTTTGAATTGTTTGATACCTGAGGAAGCAGAACAGCTGCTAAAAATATGATTATAAACACTGCTGGAATAATCCAACATATATATTTTGAAAATGGTTTGACTTCAAAATTTAAGTCAAAATATATGTTACTTTGGAGAGGAGGTTTTACTTTTGTTTCCCCTGGAAATGAGAGGCTGTGGATTCATTCTGGGCTAAGAAAAATCAGGTTTGATCAAGGAAGACTCACTGAGAAATCTCTGATAGGAGCTGATGATCCAGATGTCTGAGTTCTACATCCATAATAGCCTCAAGGCTGCTGTCTGAGATGCTCAAGCCTCACAGAATATTACAGTGAGGACTTGATCATACTTCTAAATTTTCTTTAAGACCCTATAAGATTACCAGTGCCCTCAATCAGCAGGAAGTAGCCTAGAAAGCTATGGCCACATTCCCCCACACAGAAAAAACAGATTATGGATGTTTTTCTTTGTTTACAGTGTTAGTTACAAGTTGTTATGGATAATTGTCAGGAAAAAAGCTAAATAAAGGAGATTATATTCCAAGTTTTTATTTAAAAAAAAAACGGGGAAGTGCTGTGGGACTATATTCTTGTATCCTATAAAAATTTGTCACTTGTATTGTTTTAATAAAATGCTGAGTGGCCAGTAGCCATGCAAGAATAGGTGGGACAAGAACAGAACAATTCTGGAAAGAGGAAAGGCTGAGTCTGCAGTTGTCACCCAGACTCAGAAAAAGCAAGATAAGAATATCTCACTGAAAAAGGTACCAAGCCACAGGGTTAACACAGACAAAATTTATGGGTTAATATAAATTATAAGAGTTAATAAGAAGCCTGAGGTAATGGGACAACCAGTTCATAATTAATGCAGGCCTCTGTGTGTTTCTTTGGGACTGAACGGCTGTGGAACTGGGCAGGACAGAAACCTCTGTCAGCATCATGGGTACTTTAAGAAAATGTTTATGACTAAGTAGGAGGCAAAAGTATAATGTTAAATAATATTTTTCTGGTAATAGTATCATATTTATTGCCTGATAATTAAGCAACAGAGCAAGAAAGTATGGTGAATATTATGTTTTCATTGTTTTTCTCTTAAATCATCTTATCTGACCTGCAAACTCTTTACAATGTATATGATAAAACTTAAAAAGAATGTCTTGTTGTCAGTTTTGGTGAAATATTATTTTAAGAAGCGTTATATTTGTTTAAGCTGTAGATCATTTGCTTAATGATCCAAAGATGTGTTGCATTCCTTTATGTTGCATTTGTTTAACCCTGGAAAGCTGTATTGCTTTGCCTGAATAAAATACCTGGTTGCTCTAATAAAGAGATGAATGGCCAATACGTATGCAGAAAAAAGGGTAGGAAAGGTTGCTATGCAGAGAAGATAAAGAGGAGAAAAAGAGGAATTGGGAAGCAAAAAGGTCAAGAGGGAAGTAAAAAGGGGGCTAGTCATGAAGTAAGCATGAAAGTAAGATTACAGAAGTAAGAAAAAGAAAAAAAAATAAATAAAATATAGATGGGATAATTTAAGAAAAACTCACTATAATTTAGCCCAGATAAGGGTGGGCATTCACGAGAACACTAAAACACTATGTGTATTTATTTTGTAGCTGGCTGGCAGACACTCCAAAGGAGTTAAAGAGTAAAAAACAATCGAAAACAGTCACTATTACCCATGGTGTATTTATGGCATTCTTAAGATGGAGGCAAAATTTCTATTGATTTATTCTCAATTTGCTATATAATTTCATAAATGTTAAAAAATATTATTTGAAATACATTCATAATCAGACTAAGTTTTAATATTCTACTAGTATACAATTAGCAGAGTTGATTGATTTATAAAACTGAAAAATTAGCCAGTTTCATATTTTAAGATATTTCACATGTAGTCAACCTGTCTCATTATTTATGGATCTAAATTGAGCACCATAGAATAGCAGCAACATGTAGTAGACAAAATCATTCTCTTTATAGCATCCAGGAAGAACTTAGAAATGCAAGAAAGACTGGGGTCCCAGTATTCAGTCTTCTTGAATATCTCTAATGAATTGAAACTTTTCACTGTGTCTTAAACTCAAAAGTACTCAGTACATGCAGTAGTAACAAGTCAAGGGCCAAGCCTTTACCACAATTGTCTTTGGGGGGTGGTGGTGCATTTTGGATATGTGATATAGAAAAATACATTACAGAATTTTGCAGAAGATATAATGCCGATTAAATCGCTATGTACTATTTCCTAGAATGTTTGATTATAAATTTGCAAAAGCTCCTGATATTGTATGGGGAATAAAATCTAAAATGAAAGATAATACTGTGAATACTACGACAAATAGCAACATCAATGATGCAAGACAGTTAAAAAGAATCCATGAAATAATTGCAAAAGTATAATTTCTAGGTGTCCAACTTTATATTGCAAAATAAGTTCAGTAAAGATACTTCATGTGTCAAACAGAAACATGACATTGGAAATGTAACTCTGTAAAGATATCTAGTAAATGTTGAGGAAATATCAGTACTTTTAACATTACTTAAAGTGGCTATTCCATTGCGCACTTAGATGTATGGCAGTTCTTTGAACCCTTATAACACTAATTCTTCAAAATTATTGTAAGGTTTTTCTTATTTTATGAAGATTACATTTGGATAAAGTTTCAAGTTATTTATAAAATTGTGGGCCAAAAAACATAATTAGCACCAAATAACATAATTTAAGCATAAAGAAATTTAAGAAGAGTTACACAATTTACAACCATTCATATTTTGAAATATTGCTATATGAAAATGTAATTATCAACAAAAATTTATGTATGAGGATGTGTTGGAATATGGTCTATTTTAGGCCTTCTAGGAATGTGCTAATAAGTATTTAATTGTACTTAATTAATACCTTTACCTCTAATATATGAATATCTTTATGTCATATTATTAGGAAGATAAAAAAGGCTAAGTAGTTCAAATATCACATTTTCCCAGGAAATTTTAATTGCCTACTGAAAAAAATTATTTTGTATATGTTACAGATTTATATTATACTCATTAATATTGACCTTTACCAGAAAGAGGATTTACTGAGTTTTCTGAGGTTCACATTGTTAATTTTGGCTATAATACCTTAGATTTCTTCTCCTATTTTAAAAATAAAAATAACAAGTCTCATGAGCATTAAAGAGTTGTAGAAGTTGTAAAGAGACAGCTCACTGCGCTCCAGGGAAATTAATGGAAACTTCAAGGTTGTGAGAGTGAAAATTTTCCACTGAAGAAAAGATTTGAATTTTAGTTAACAGCGGACACTGTGAGGAGCCAATTTCAGTTCCACAATCTACGTACAAAGTTAAAAAAAAAAAAAAACCTTGAAATTTACCGGAACAAAGAAATGGCAATTCCTGTGACAAGCACTGTAATACACTCATTGACGAATACATCAAGGGTGTAAAGGACCTAGGGCTACAAAGAAAAGTCACAAAGAGTTTTGTGACTGCAAACACTCTTGATTTTATTGTAAAACATGGCTTTGTTTATAACAATGTGCAAATATTTTATTATTAATTCAAATTGTAACAATTATAGCCATATGATTGTATGTATTGTGACTCTGAAACATAATTTCAACTCTGCAGATATGATGACAGAGAACTATTAGGAAGATGGCCAACAATTTGATTGATTGTTCCCACAATAAAATTTGTTACAAAAACTAGCAATATATATTGATTTCTCAATCAAATTTGAAAAATCATAAAATAGAAAATATATAAAATATTGTACATGCAAAATGGAGGGATACTCACTTATTTGATACACTGTAAAGATGGCATGATATTTCACTAATTTTAAAAAGATTTGAAGTACATATTTTATATTTGTTATTTTGCTATTTTTGTAATAGAATACTCAGACAAAACAGATACTAGGGAAGTAAGGGTTTTCTTTGTCTTATTTCATAGAAATAAAATCATCAAGGTGGTCACAATATGGCAGCAGCCAAGGTATGCAGGAAAGCAGGAGAGGGATCTTGTTGATCACATTTTTTACACACATGGAAAATAGACAGAAAAAAGGAATGCAGAAAATATTTGGAACCTGAAAAAAAAAACTGGGTTCTAGCTCTGAAAGGTTTCACAAACTACTTAAACAGCACCATCATTTGGGGACAAATATTCAAATACATGAGTTTATGTGAATATGTCTTATTCAAACCATCTTCTCACATATCATATTATGATTTAAATCAACCCTTTAAGCGACTACTTATAAATGTACTTAAAATCCTGTGGCAAAGTAATTTATAAATCCCTTAGAGGAAACTTATATTATTATGTGAAGATCACTCATGACATACTGTAAAAAAAATTATGTCACCAAAAAAGGCAGAAAAAGAAGCTAAAAAATCTAATATCTTGAATAAATGAAAATTTATAAAAAATTTAAAATTACCTTTCAGCAAAACATTGAGAATGATAAAAGTCTTTCAGTTTTCTAAATAATATGTAAAGAAGAAAAATGTTTCTGAATCTTAATCAGGAAAATGAGCCTTGTTGCATTCTATCATTTAAATTTTGTGGTTGTATTTTTCAATTTCTCATTCCATTGTAGCCTCTAAAACGCACCATCTAAGAGGCATCAACTGATTAGTCCATAGAGAATACAATATAGAGCTTTCCATTTTCCATATTTAAATATTATAAACATGGAGATGGTGAGAGGGCTCAGTGTTAAAGATCTCTGGTTGCACTTCCAGAAGACCCAGATTCACTTCCCAGCCTCCACATAAAGTTTTCATCCTTCTGTGACCAGTTCTAAGAGATCTAACAGTCTTTGCTGGCTTCTGTACTTACAGGCACACAAGTGGTCCACAAATTTAGATGCCATATACATAAAATAAATAAGACTAGTGAAAATTTAAAAATATAATTATTAGTTTTCTCTTTTTATAAAAGTCAAACTTACTTTATTTAATTTTACATAGCATTCCCAGTTCCCACTCCTTTTTCTCCTCACACTCCCTCCACTTTCTCCAAACTCATTCCCCATCCTCTCCCCAGAGAGGGCAAAGCACAATGCTCTGAGGAAGGACCAAGGCGCTTTCTACTATATTTAGCTGAAAAGGGTATCAATCAGAAATTAGATATCGCCAGGCGATGGTGGCGCACGCCTTTAATCCCAGCCCAGAGGCAGGCGGATCTCTGTGAGTTCGAGACCAGCCTGGTCTACAGAGCTAGTTCCAGGACAGGCTCCAAAGCCACAGAGAAACCCTGTCTCGAAAAACAAAAACAAAACAAACAAACAAAAAACAAAAAAAAAAAAACAAAAAAAAAGAAATTAGATATCAAAATTCCATGTGATCCAATTTAAAATGGAATACAAATATAAATAGAGAATTCTCAACAGAAGAATCTCAAATGGCTGAAAGAATCTTAAGGAAATATTCAACATCCTTAGCTATCAGGAATATGCAAATCAAAATGATTCTGAAATACCATCTTACACCAGTCAGAATGGTAAAGATCAAATACACCAATAATACCTTATGCTGGAGAGGTTGTAGAATAAGGGAATACTCATCCATTGCTGGTGGGAATGCAAACTTGGAATCAACCTACCCAGGACCCAGCAATACCACTATTGGGCATATACCCAAAGAATGCTCAATCATACTACAAGGACATGTGTTCAACTATATGCAGCATTATTTGTAATATCCAGAGCCTGGAAACAACCTAGATGCCCCTCAACAGAAGAATGGATAAAGAAAATGTGGTACATTTACAAAATGAAGTATTCCTCAGGGGTAAAAAACAATGACATCTTGAAATTTGTATGCATATGAATGGAACTAGAATTATTAATTTTTAGAAATCCAATTTTGCTAACTGCGAAAGAAAATTTATATCAAAGTCATATTACAAATTTAAATTAAAATATTTTTTTAATTTTCAGTTGCCTGAATCAGGAATAATAATCATGAGAAATGTTTCTTAGCAGTACGTTAATAAGGTGTTAGAAAAAAGTACTTCTGTATATTTGTTGCTTTTATTGGTTAATAAAGTATTTACTTTCGGCCAATGGTGTAACAGAATATAATCAGACTGTAAGAGATATATATATAGAGAGAAAGAAGGCAGACTCAGGGAGAAGCCCTGAAGCCCTACCAGAGACAGACACTGGACAGAACTTCCTTTCTCATCTTCTCCCTCCTTCTGGTCTTCAACTGGACCTTAGGGGCTCAGTCCATTGCTCTGATGAGGGACTTTGTCTCTATCTCCATCCATCACCGGACGAAGACTCTAGGGTGATATTCGAGATAATTGTCAATGCGATAGTGGAGCAAGGCCAGTTCAGGCACCTTCTACTCTGCTGCCCAAGGACCTAGAGCAACAGTGAATAAATGGGACCTACTAAAACTGAGAAGCGTCTGTAAAGCAAAGGACACTGTCATTAAGACAAAAAGGCATCCTACTGAATGGGAGATCTTTACCAACCCCGCATCAGACAAAGGTCTGATCTCCAAAATATATAAGGAACTCAAGAAACTGGACATGAAAATTCTAATTAACCCAATTAAAGAATGGGGTACTGAACTGAAAAGAGAATTCTCAGCTGACAAAGTTTGAATGGCCAAAAGACATTTAAGGTCATGTTCAACCTCCTTAGCGATCAGGGAAATGCAAATCAAACAACTTTGAGATACCATCTTACACTTGGCAGAATGGCTAAAATCAAAAACACCAATGATAGCCTTTGCTGGAGAGGATGTGGAGCAATGGGAACACTCATCCATTGCTGATGGGAATGCAGTTTTGTGCAACCACTTTGGAAATCAGTGTGGCGGTTTCTCAGGAAATTGGGAATCAGTCTACCTCAGGATCCAGCAATACCACTCTTGGGAATATACCCAAGAGATGCCCAATCATTCTACAAAAGCATTTGTTCAACTATGTTCATAGCAGCATTATTTGTAATTGCCAGATCCTGGAAACAACCTAAATGCCCCTCAATTGTAGAATGGATAAAGAAAGTGTGGAACATATACACGTTAGAGTACTACTTAGCGGTAAAAAAATAATGACATTTTGAATTTTGTATTCAAATGGATGGAAATAGAAAACACCATCCTGAGTGAGATAACCTAGACCCAAAAAGATGAATATGGAATGTACTCACTCATTAGTTGACACTAGCCATGATGGGTGAATAATTTTAATAGATGGGTTTAAGATTATATTCTCAGAAATAAGGAGGCCACTCATCCTATGAGCTGAGAGTTGGTATAATTAAACTCATTATTTTACAAATAACACTTGTGCTATTATTTTGGTAATAGTCAATAATATTGAATATTTACTAGTTAACATTTTTACTCTGTTCAACTTTACCATTTTAAATTAGACATGTTTTATGGTCCAAAATTGTTTGGTTGTTCCCATTAATATGCAATACTAGTATCCCCCAGTGCCCTGTGTTGTCCAATTCTAGCCTTCCCTTTTTAGCCTCATTTAATGCTATTCCTACCATCTGTCAACATGGAGATCAAGCTCTTCAAAGATATTTTATCTAGACCTTTTATTTACCTTGAGAGACATTCCCTACATGCATTTTCTTATTAAATTCCATACTTTTCTGAAGTATCAGTTTAAATGTTACATGCCTAGGACGGTTTTCTCTGAGCAGCTAATGGAATTGGATTTCCTTTTGTAATTGGCTTGTATTGGACCTCCCTAAAGAACTGTAAACTCCACAAGAATAGCAATTATGGCTGATTGTTTTTTTCCCACCCAATTGCAATAGCTTCTTTATCCATAGAAACCAAACAAAGCATTTAGATTTCAGCTAGTTATTGATTTGTGGACATGTCCTGATAAAGAATAAATAAACATTCATTTTATAAGTGATCACCAGGGACATCATTCAACTTTGCTAACAGATATGATTTCTTTGTCAATAACAGTCTGATATAATTTGTACCAAGTACTTTAGCTTTATGTAAAACAAGCATTTAAAAAGAGCAACTACATGATGAAGGATCATTTTAATCCTCATACATAAAGCTCTACATTTGTTTTGTTTCTTTCAATAGAGTAACTTTCAGAGCATTTTCCTGATTTTGAAAGGCATTTTCCCCACAATAACATGGTGGTTATCTTAACATTTTTGAAAACAGAGCAAAACTTGTTATCATAGTATGAGACCAGTGAAATGTTCTTTTGCTTAAATCTTTTCCCTGAATGTAAACACTTTAGTAGTGCTGAGAATACCTTTTTATTTTATAGTTGTAAAAGAAATAAAACTACAGGTCTCAAATGATGAAAAAATTAGCAGCAGCATCAATAATTTATATTCTGGATAAGGGTTTGAAAATACAAACATTCAGGGTCCTTCAGATACTGATTCTTGAGTCGACTTAACTGTGTTTACCTGTGGAGAAGCATTTCAGAAGTGTGTGGAGACTGGATGCAATGCTGATGAAGGATATTCTGTTTTGATACAGATTTTTAAATGATTACTCTAAACAATTTTTAAATCAATAAGTAATTATGATGGTTTTTTCCAATCAAATAAGTATTGATTTAGAAGAAGAGATATGCCTTTCTCTACTTTGAAGAATTTACTGATTGTTATTTGCTGTGATTTAACATTAAATAAACCCATATTTCTATTAAATAAAGTCATACATGTTTAAGAGAGCTCCCCACTAACTTTATGTGCTTTTCTTGGGGGTTACATCAGGCTATTATGTCTGTTTTTCCACCAAGTGTTTGGATATTTGGTAGTAGGAGATGCACTCAGAGAATACAGTACTGTGTTTATTTGAATCATTAATATTAAACCTGACAGCATTATCTCTACATTTTATAACTCTATAAAATTGTTTTATAGGGTTACAATTAGTAATGCTAAGCCTAGGTATTATAGGGATTAGTACTGATTGTTCCTTAGTAAAGTACAGTTTATAGTGACATAAAACAACAATATTTGTGCCATAATGCTTTATGGTACCAAGTAGCTTCACTGTAGGACAATAGGAGTTATATGGGCTGCTTTTAGCTAAGTTAATCTGTGTGTTCAAGGTACATTTTAAATTTTCATTTCCAGAACACAGGGATGCATTGTGACCACCTGTTTAAGAGGTTTTTTCTTATTTTTGTTTCTCATAATTACAATTAGTATAATATATTTCATTCTTTTAAAAGCTATAGATACTTTATGTTTTCAGTCATATGTGAGAACAAGTAAAGCACTTTTTCACTTATATGTTTTCTACATAATTATCACTTTGTGAAGAGATTGTGACCTTTATTTTAAGCAAATTTAATCACATATGAGTTACATGTCAACTAATAGACTACAACAACAATATTCAAAATATTGAAAGCTTAAATATGCTGAAGTAATTGAATCGTATTAATAAAATGATAATATTGGTTACATGACAAAATAATTTTCTATTTTCCTATTATATCTTATAGGATAGATTAAAAAATTTCATTATTCAGCAAAAATACCTCTGATGTAGCATGTGAATGATTATTTGCTGCATACAGCAGTCTAGGCAGGAAATTATTGACCATGTGTTGGTGTAGGAGTTCCTTCTGTTTGTGTGTTGCTTTCATTGGTAAATGAATAAAGAAACTGCCTTGGCCTAGTTGATAGGGCAGAACTTAGTTAGGGAGAGAAGACAGACCTGAATGCTGAGAGGAAGAGAGGCAGAGGACGGGAGGAACACCATGGAGCCACCAGAGACAGACATGCTGAATCTTTTCCAGTAAGCCACTGCCACGTAGCAATATACAGCTTAATAGAAATGGGTTTAATCAAGATGTGAGATTTAGCCAATAGGAAGCTAGAGCAAATGGGTCAAGTAGTGTTTTAATTAGTACAGTTTTCTGTGTGGTTATTTCAGGGCTAAGCTACCCCAGCAGCAGGGAGGAACAAGCACCCTTCTATGCAGCAATGTGTTCTGTGAAATAAAAATGTAGGCTAGAAAACCCTTCATTTGTCCTTTCACTAAAGTGTATTTTAATCTCAATATGATGTTACCTAAATGGTAGTTATCAAATTGCAATTAATTTTTTGGAAGCAATAAATATTTTCCATCAAGACACAGCAGATCTCATCAATCACATGTCTCTTCCACCTGAATGTACTAGAAAAGGAGGACAGTTCTCTGTGTTACTCATAGAGGGGTATAGATTTTATTATAACTGAGTCAACCAGGCTTGGGGAAATAGGCTTATAATCCCATGTCCTCAGGAGAATGAGGCAGGTAGAAGGATCATAACTTCATAGACTTCCTGGATTTAGGGTGGCTTCTAACTCAATGTGAACAAAGTACAGAGATCTCATTTCTAAAAATAAAAAAGTAAAGAAGTGGAAATATAATTTAGGAATAGTTCACCTGTCTACCTTTTACAGGACCCTAGTTCAACTGTAGAACCACTATAAAAGCATCAATTAAAATTAAGAAAGGGAATATTGATCACCTAATACACATTTGTCCATTGTTACAGTTAAATTATTTTGTATACATTAATACTTAATTATCTCAAATAAGAATCCACCAATTATAAAGTAAATCAAATTTAAATTACAAATTGAATTTATTCAGGATTTTTTCAATTCACTTTTGGCACGAACTGTTGTGTTCTGACAAATAAAGCTTGTTTGGAGTCAGAGGACAGAGCTAGCCCCCAGCTGAACAAAATTGACCATGGAGGACTGTAGAGAGATAGAAGAGAGTGTGGTGGTATTTTGTTTGTGCTCTAACAATAAAAAAATTACCTAGAGAACAGAGGGTGGCGCTAGGCACTAGTTAATCCTAGAGGCCAGGCACTTAGGAGGTAAAAGTTGGAAGATCAGGAGTTCAAAGTCACACAAGGCTACATGAGATTTAATCAGTCTAAAAGAGAAAAGGAGCCCACACCTTTGATCCCGGCACTTGAGATATTATGCCTTTATTTCTGGCAACCAGGGGCGTGGAGACAGGAGGCTGAGCAGATAGGAATATAAGACAGGAGGAGAAAGGAGCTCACTTCCTTCAGTCTGAGGATTCAAGAGATGAGAAGTCTCTCTAGTGGTTGGCTCCTTTACTTCTCTGATATTTTAGCATTTATCTCGATATCTGGCTTGGGTTTTTGTCACTAAGACCAACTAGAATTCATGCTAAAAAGAGAAGAAGTAGTAAGGCAAAGCTAAGAGAATTTCAGCCCTTTCAAAGGAAGGAACAGAAGAGGTAGGAGGTGACTGTTGGCTGCTTCCCTGCTTCTCTGATATTTCAGGCTCTTACACTGATATCTGATACCTGACTCTTGATTTTTTTTATTAAAAAAGAGTAATTAGTTAAGGCTTCAGCCAACATATCAAGTACACTATGGCCAGTAAGCTGACACAGCTGTTAAAATTTTTTTCTGTGCAAAGCTTAATATCTAAGTTTAATTTTCTGTTCTGACGGTGATAAGAGAGAACAGACTCCAGAAATTTATTCATTATCCTATACATGTGTGCCTTGACATGTGCTCTATATTCCACACATAAAACATATATGCATGCAATAATAATAATTAAAATGAAGTAAACACTTAATCCAATGCCTATTATCAAATGAAGCATAGAAATATTTGAACATGCAGAATAACTATGAAATAAGAGCTAATGTCCTAGAGTGCAGATGATTAATAGTAAAAGCGTGATGGCTCAGATATTTCATGTATCTGACACAATGCAATCATAACATTAATTTATTTTAATGTGATTTCTCTTTCCCTCTCACACCCTCCCCCTGTCCTGTGTCTGTTTCTCAGTTTTTCTCCTTCTCTCCTTCTCTCTGTCTCTCTTTCTGTCTCTCTGTCTCTTTCTCTCTTTCTGTCTCTGTCTCTCTGTCTCTCTCTTTTTCTCTCTCTGTCTCCTCTCTGTCTCTCTCTCTCTCTGTGTGTGTGTGTATGTGTGTGTGTGTGTGTGTGTGTGTGTGTGTGTGTGAAGCTATGTTTCAAACTCAGGATGTGTGAATGCAAGGAAAGAGAATCACAAAAATAAAATGCACATCTCAAGTTTCAGTATTGACTTTTTCCTTTAATGTTTTACTTCACAATACCAATAATCTGAATCATGCTTTCTAACACTTTTATTTCTTATTGAGTCATTCATTTTTCCTTATATCAAACAATATTTTTATAGAGAATTGTGTTTCAGACTCATGATATATTGAGTTGATATTGAGAATATCTTGCCAATGAATTGAAAGCCAAATAGTCTCTGATCTTGTTCTAGAGCAAAATTGAGAACGTGATGAATATGTGAAATAAAATGTACTAGTAACCATCAGAAAAACTTCTACAGCAATAACGGAGAAAATTTAATTCCAGTGTCAGCACTCTAATTAGAAATTTATATATATATTCACCCATGCATTATCTCTCAGGGATCATACAATAATCACAGACAGGTATGGGAATCACTGTTGCTCTGATACTGGAAACAAGCTCCTCAATCATAGTCTTGATTTAATTCCTGTCATGGGTGGCTGTTATCAGTAGGGGGATGCATAATTTTATGACTGCTTCACGAAGAATATATCTTAGTCTTATGAAAAATGAGAAATTCAAATATAGAATCTTTTTCTCTTTTACTTTTTATAATAACTAATGCAATGTCTAGTGTGTCCTTTTGTTAATCCCATCTGATTTATGTTTGACTCATGAATCAATTTATTCAGGTTATACAAAATGTTCTACTTGTTCATTAAGATTTTGATGTATTCCTGAATGGATATCTTGCTGAGTTTTTCTTGCGATAATCTTTATTTTACTCAAATTAATTTTTATATTACTTTCTCTTGTTCCATTAGCTAAAACTTCTACAATGAATAGAGCTATCCTAGGAACAAAATGTATTCATGAGTGTGAACTGGCTTCCTGGCACCAACTCTACATCATCTGAATTTCTTGAATGATTAAAAGGTGTTTCCGGATCATGTGTTATTTTAAATAAATGCTCTTTCAGAGAGTTCAAGCTCAAATATACTATTTGTAATATTTTGGTGGGTAACTAAATAGTAATTCATTTATTTCATATGTATTTGCACAGACATTTAAATAAGTTAAGTATTATGCCATAAGAATAGTTTTTTCCAATGGTAAAGAAGCCCTTTATTGAATAGTACCACGGAGGCTTATATTCCCAACACAGTCAGGTGTGCCAGCAGGTGAAAACCTCATCACCTGATCAATCAAGGACAAGCTCTGCTTCCTTTGCATTAAGGTGGAGCAAGGCTGCCACCAAAGGGAATGGAATGGGCTCCAAAAAGCTAGATCATGAGTGTGGTGGTTAGTCTGTTAAGATTTCTTATTTTAAAAAATTGGTCTTTGAGATTTTTCTGCATCTCATAAAAAAAAAATTAAAGAACTTTAATGTATGCGTCATGCCCAGGCCTGGGTGGCCCACAGAAAATGAACTCAGTGGTATAATGCAAATTTTTGTTTTTTAAAGATTTTTTTTTGTCAAACTGGTTCTTTACTTGTATATTATGGCTGCAGATACTGTGTTTTTATGAGTTGTGTTTCTGTGCTACTTGTGTTTCATCGTGTTTGCCTATTTTTTTTTTTAAAGAAAGACCGTGGAGTGGGGTGGGTGAGAAGAATCTTTTCAGGACTTGGGTGAGGTAAAAAGTGTGATCAGAAATATTGCATGAAAGTATTTTATTGTCAAAACATAATAAGCAAACTTAAAACAGTTTATAGTTAATCTGGAGGGAGCGGGGTGCGCAGCTTAAAGGTGCTGCCAAATTTGCCAATTGTTGCCATTTAAAGAAATAAGGGGCTCTGCTCCCAGACTTGTAAAACAGTTGCCTTATCAAATATCTGCACTCAACAAGGAGGTCCCACTCTTTGCATGTCAGGAGATATAAAAACGCAAACTGCATCAAAAACACTTGTGTTAGATGAAATTCTTGGACATCCTTATTGCTCAGGGAAATAGGAGATTATTGCTTGTACAGAACATAGGTTTTCTATTGGCAGAAGGATTTTCCCTAAACTCAGGCAATAATCACATAGAGGTTACCATTGAGGGTTTCATAAGGAAACCTAACGGACCATGGAGTGTGTCTCAAGGTTAGAGTTTTACCAGGCAGTCTCTGATCAATGTATCTATCCTGAGCTATGGGAGCTTTCTTGAGTGCCTGGAATGTGGAGTATATGCTAGAAGAACTCTATGTAGTGAAGAGATAGCTCAGGAGAGTCCACAGGTTGCCTCCTGCCTGAGAGACCACAGGGATGGGAATGACCAAGACCTCTGCAACTTTCACAGTGCTGGTCTGTGCTTCAGTTGTATAAGGAACTGTAAGATCATGTGTTTTCTCTATTAGCTAAGTCTTGCTTTAGTCCATTTTCTCATTTCTATCCTTTTGAAGGGGAGCAGGGTTATTCTGCCTCTGTATTTTGGAAACATGTATTTTTTAAACAATATCTTTAATTTCTAAGAATTTCTTTGAGCTGCAGAAAGGGTCTTGACCACAAAGGCAAAAATGTATAGCTTGGATTTGAAATATCCACCGATCTATCTATTAAAGGTTCAATATCCAGCCTGTGGTGTTGTGCTCATGGAGACTTTCAGACATAATGCTCTCTGAAGAAAAATTGGTCATTTGGAACTGTATTATTTTATGGGACATTAAAAGCCCACCCCCCCTGGATTTCCCACCATGAGCTGAAAAGGGATCCTCAGCCATAGTTTAAATGATATATTTCTTTGTTACAGAGGTTTGTGGACTAGAATATCTGAACATGAGAGGCAAAATATCCCTCTTTATAAATCAGTCAGACTTTTCTTTACAGCAGTGGGTACCTGACTGATTTTTTTTTTCAGTTTTAGTCTTTGTTTATGGTTTACTGTTCATATTAACCTGAATAAGTTGCTTAATTTTTCAATTTAGCAATCTATAATGTAGGCGAAGTAGTAGTAAAACCTTATGAGAATAAAGTGGCAGTTATATGGCTTAGCTTAGTTCCTAATACACACAGAGTACCATTAAAGTATGTATCAGATATATATATACAAAATTTCAGGCTTTTGAGAATTTCAAGTTCAATATTTTAAAAATATGTCACCTGTTCCAATATGAGTAGAACCAAGAATTTGTAATGACATACCAAAACCTTAGAATAATGTTTTTCATTTTATATCTTAAAATTATCCAAAGGTTTACTGAGGAATATGAAATTAAAAATTAAGTATTTGAGACTACATGCTTATAATGTCAGCCTTCTAAAAAACATTCTGACATTTATCCTTTCCCTAAAATAAAGATTATATAGTGTCTCAATTTCCTTTGATAACAAGTACAACTAAATCAGTTAATGGATAAAACACGTTCTTTTAGGAATGCATATAATTTTAACACAAATTTGATCCTATTCTTTTAACTGTAAAGAACTCAGAAGACACCAGAACATTGTCTTTCTTTGGCTATTTAACTTGTACAAATACTACAATTACTAATTACAAATCAGTTGTGCACCCTTTAATCTCAGACTTGGGAAACAGAGGCAGGTGGGTCTCTGTGGGTTTGAGGTCAGCCTGGCCTGCCAAGCAAGAGACTGTTGTTAACAGGATAAACCCCTTGATTTCTTCCTCGAAACATTTGTTTTTGGTGTATAGGAATGGTGCTCTTTTATGTTCAATTTTGAATCCTAATAACTTGCTTAAAGACTCGTAAGAGTTTTTCTTTTGGGCTTTGCGGACTTTTGTTTATAGGATCATTATCATCTACAAATAAGAATATTTTGACTTCTTCTTTTCCTTTTTTATAATCGTGTATCTCCTCAATCGTCTTATTGGTCTACAAAGGCTTCAATGTTTGTATTGAAAAAAAAATGGAGGCAGTGTCCATAATTGCCATGCTCCTGATTTTAGTGAAAAATGCTTTCAGTTTTTCTCTAATTATTACATTAGATATTATTTATCTATGTATCTATCTATGTACCTATCTATCATCTTTCTATCATCTATCTATCTATATCTATCATCTTCCATCATCTATCTATCTATCTATCTATCTATCTATCTATCTATCTATCTATC
>JABTXL010001072.1:1663766-1705260 GCA_025134845.1 Neodon shergylaensis
ATCTATCTATCTATCTATCTATCTATCTATCTATCTATCTATCTATCTACCTATCTATGAATCTATCTACCTATCATCCATCTATCTAAAATTATGTTATATGAATAGCTATTGTTGCCTTCATAGAATATCCCACTTATTCTTCACTTTAATACTGAAGCTGTCACAGAGAAATCTTAAAGTGTGGTAATAGCATCTATCCTGGAAGAGGAAGACGTAGATTTTCCAGGGAAGAGTACCCCAATAGCTTATCCAAACCTAATGTTCAACCCTAAAAACATGCATAAAAGTAACATTATATGGGCAAAATCGATTGTATTGGAGTGGAAAAGACCACTTATAAGATAGTGATGTGTTGATTTATGTGGTGATTTGCTTAGAGCACCACTTGCACTGCCTGTTGCTTAAGCATGGCTTCACTTTCCATCTGAAACAGAACGACCTGGAAGAATAGCGGAAACAATGGGCTATCATGCTTAACAAGCTGCTGATGACATGTATGCTTCTGGAAAAATCTCAATTTTTATTCCACTCACCTTGTGTTCTAGAGTATAAAATGAAACTATGAATTGGATTCAGGGTCAAAACCTTTCAGGAACTACCTGATTGTGGTGCACTGGTGCCATTTTCTCTCTTCTGCAGAGTGCTTATTCCAGGAAGATTCCCACAACCATATTTTTATATTTGTATATTATATCAACAAAGAAAAAAATTCCTTGAATTTGAAAGTAAATGGATGGGGAGATTAGTTAGGATTGTTTGGAAAAAGGAAAGTGAAGGAAAAATGATGCACTATCTCTACAATTAAAAGATAGTTTAGTTTCTTGGTCTGGGGAGAGTGGAAACCACCAACTAGGAATTGCTTAGCACTTTCTTGGCCTGAGTCAGTGGAGGATAGAGATAGCTCCCTCCTCCCTGCCCCAGATCTCTTGGTCTGGGGAAGCACAATCCCATCAGTCTCTCTCTCTCTCTCCACAGTCTGTCATAATCATACAAAGTGCCATGCCTTATGGTTTCTAGGCCTAGGAACTTGAAAGAAGACAAGGAACAGCTCCATGCCATACCTTGTGTCTGGGACAGGCTGGACTCAACCAAGTGCCACCCATGGGTCTGGCGCCTGTCTGGTGGGCACCATGATGGCAAACAATAATGGGGTGGGGGAAATGGAAGAAAGAGAGAGGGCATCATTTTCTTAAAATTACTTCCAGTAGTCTTGAGGCTGAGACTATCTCAATGGGATCCTGTAAAAAAATAAGACAGTGGTGAAATCTCAAGAGTACTAGCTGTAACATTTGTAATCAGTCTCTGAGTAGTGGGTAAGGCTTTTCTGAAGCTCTGTTCTGAAGTTCTGGCTAGACTGAATATGTACTCCTCCAATTGGTCAATAAAAAACCTGCTTTGGCCTATGGCAGTATAGAATAGAGCTAGGTAGGAAATCCAAGCATAGACACAGAGAGTAAGAAGGCAGAGTACATAGAGATACCAGTTAGTGTGCTGCCTATAGAAGAGGATCCCGAAACACCTAAGATAATGAATGCCATGGCTGTGTGGCAATATACAGCCTATTAGAAAAAGGTTAATTTACTAGTGAGAGATAGCCTATAAGAGCCTAAGCCATCAACCAAGCAATTATATTAATTTTGGTATTGATAGATTGAGAGATTAATTTTTCCATAAGCTGTTGTAGGGACCTGTGGGCAGGAGAGAAACCAGTCCATTGGACCTGAACAAGACAGAGAAAAGCTTCTAGCTACATGCACCATTTTCCATCTTTTCAGCAATGCATTTACCTTTCCCCAGATCCTCACCAGAATATGCTGTCATTTGTTTTATTCATCTTTATTTGAATTACCCTAATGACAAAAATTGTTGAATGTTATTAACTGTTCTTCAGACATATGTATCTTATATATTGGGTCAATTCAGAGTCCTATGTCCTTAGACTACCATGTAGTATTGAAAACCAGTTTCTGTTTTCAAATTTTATTTGTATACAGTTAAAAATGTATGGTGTTTAATAATATTTAAGAATGCTCCTCATATTTAAATGTAATATGTAAAATCCATTATTGCTAATCATAATGCAATCACTATACTTTGTACCCATTCTTTGTATATTATTAAATTCCAGAATACAAATTATTTTAAAATTATCTTTTCTGCTTTTATTACAGTGGAAGTGTCACTTGTCCTTAAATAGAAAAATCCTCTGATTGAAATCTTTTCTAGATAAATATGTTTCAATTGATTGTTATGTTAATTCTTGACCAATGCGAACAGTTGTGTTTGGTATTTCTTTCTGATTTTTTTACTAACATGGGAAACAGATCTATTTAACTGGAATGACAGCAATTTGGCTGTGTTTCAAAAACTAGGCAGGAGATCATGAGTATTTAAGATAGAACTCATCTCTAAAGCCTCACTGAGCTAAGTGGGAGTTTTGTACTTTAGCATGCGATGAATTAGGTCTCCAGCAATGCGAAAAGAAGAGGGCAGACAGTTCCAGATGGCTAGTGCCACAGAAGCTATGGGTCAGTGTTTCCAGGGAAAGGGAGTGCGTGTGAAACACAACTTCAGTGATTAAAAATCAGTAGACAGGAAAACAACCAAAACTGTAACAGATGAACGGAAATTCAGTTGGCATGAACAAATACTATTAAGTTTTATGAAGCCACCAAGGTCAGTGGCATTATTAGAAGATTAGTATCTATTAGGTGCCTGGTATGGGGTAAACTGCAATAGGTACATCTTAATCATTTTTTTCTTTTCAATTCTGTTTTTAAAAAGTTGAATCAGCAATACTTTGTAGCTAATAAATTTAATAAAATAGAAAAATAAAGATTACAAAAGAACACCTTGGATTTTAGTTTACCTGAAAACAGTTCCTTATCTCTATATGTTTCCTGCATATATAGTAATATATTACTAGAATTAGATAAGATTTTCACCTTATCTTTCTTTCGAATATGACTGAAATTATCTAATTATGTTTTCTGTATAACTTTTCCTCTGTTTTACTAATTGTAGTGTGATAGATAATGGCTTTTTTCTAGCATCCTATGGCTGATGTCTCATGAAGGATTCATGCATGGATTATCTCAATTTAGTGTTTTTAATTTAATGCAGACATTAATGAAAAGAAACAACTTAAGAAACCTAATGATTGTTCATAATGTGAAGCAATAAGATGTTACTGATTACAATTTTAATGCAATATTCATCTCAAAGCACATTTTAAAATTATATGAAATAATTACAGATTTAAGTATCATCTTACTGTATCAACTAATAAGAGAGAAAGAGAGAAATTCTCAGAGAGAAATTAACAGATCTGCAGAGTATTTCAAAGAAAGAGGTGTGAGATGTATATTTTATTTAGGTAGCAGGCGACTTGAGGGAATGTTTAAGAATAATGTCACTGAAAGGGTAGGAGTCATACCTGGCATCAATATGATATGTAGTAATTACTTATGTCCTCCTTTGGTATCTTTTTTATATCCTTTTTCTTTGTATATCCTTTTACTCATGATAGATTCTTTACTGATATAAAGATATATGTAATATACTGATTATGGTTTCCCCTCTCTCTCTACCACTAAGTTCTTCCCAACCGTCCCTCAACTTTAGATCCTTTCCCTTTGTTTCTGAAGAAAAAATATCAGGCTTTCAAAGGATAATATTAAAATAATGTGGAATAAAATAAACAATAAATCAAAATAGCACAACAGAACGAGACAAAATAATCAGAAAGAAAGGATCCCAAGAGAAAGAGAAACAGAGTGAGAGGGAGGGAAGAAGGGAAGAATATTAATAAAAATTACAAATAATATAAAAAATTAACAAAGCAACAATAAATTATGTGATAATTGGCATCTAAAGATGCTATTGAATTGGTTTTATCTTATCCTATTCTGTTTTATAGGCTTTTGCTGTATCTTATGTTATTTTATTTTCATCACATGGAAGCCTGTTTGTTTTCTAATGATAGACTGAAATTGGATCCAGATGGAAAGGAAGGTAGAGAGGAACTGGAAAAAATAGAGGAAAAGGAAATTATAACATATTAAATTATGTTAAAAAATAAAAATCTATTTTCAATAAAATGAAAAAAGACTTCAGTCTCTTTAAATATTAAAATTATTGCTAAAATTTTAAAGTTTCTCAGAAATATTCGGTGCCCCATAACTGAGGGTTTCTGTAAAATTAAAGTAAGTTGGAGAGTTTCTTTATTCCAGGAAGGAATAACTAGAACAGTCACAATTAAATCAAAGAAAAAACAAAGCCCAACAGCACGAGGTTCAGTGTCAGATGGCTGGAACACACTTATGATCTTCTGAAATCCATAGGGCTATGTTTCTCCAGCTCCATACAAGGAGCACAAGATGACAGTGATCCAAGCTGTTTCTTTCCTTGGTAGTCATACTTTGCAAATGGAATATACAAAACTTTAGAGTTTCACTTACAACTGAACTAGACTTTCATCAATGTCTACCCATTTCCTTACTACATCATTTTAATGAAGAGTATCACAAAATATATAATGATTGAATGATAGTTATAGGATATCATGGACTTTTCAAAAGTTTCCAAAATATGCACTAACAAGACCTGGAAAACAACAGAAATGAATGTATTGGGTATTCTGGTTCAATAAAGAATATGTTATGACATACTATATGTTAAGAATATTTCTTAATAATAGCTCCCTGACGACACAAAAATTCCCAATCAAGCCAAATCAAAACAAGCCAAATTAAGAAATATCCAGGTTAAATGGGAGATCTGCGCTCTCGGGTTGCCCAGAGGGGGAAACCAGGAAGCCACAGGAACGCAACCCCTGTGAGGAAGAAAGGGAGACCACAAGCGTTCTTCTTTTGGGGGATCACTTAAGTACCCTGGGGAGGGGTCAGGATCTGGCCTGCTTGGATTTGAAGTCCAGACCAGGCCTGGGGGCTGGGATAGATGTGAGGTACTGGGACCTATGCTCCCAACCTAACACTATGGTTATTTTAGCTGATATTGTTGTAGGAACTGGAGTAATGGCTTAGTGCTTAAAAATATGTATGGCTGTTTCAGAGAATCTGATTTTTACTCTCAGCACCTAATTTTTGTGGCCCACAACTGCTTTTAACTCCAGTAGTTGGAAACCGAGTGTGTTGTGGGGTATTTGCACTTTGTGTGGAGTTGTATTTGTGTAATGAAAAGCTAGGTAGGGGGTATAGGTAGGATTTACAGAGAGAGAAAAAAAGGAGAAGGAATTTAGGCAAGAGGTAGAAGGAAGGAGACATGAAGAGGAAATAGGAGGTCCAAGATGGAAGAGAGGTAATGACATGTGATAAAATTTAGATGACTAGAAATGGGTTAATTTAAGTTATAAGACCTAGTAACAAATAGCCTAAGCTATAGACTGAACTTTCATAATTAATAATAAGTCTCTGTATCATTATTTGGGAGCTGGTTGGAAGGACAGAAAAAGAATCATTACACCAGTGCTTTTTTCTGGCCTCTGAAGTCACCTGCACATGTTTGCACACACAGAGAAGGGGCAGTGGATTCATTTTAAAATATAAACAAAGATTAAAAAGCCAAATTGAAGCATTAACTATAACCATCAAGAGTTATGTTTCGCCTGACTTTGATCAAATCTGCTTTTCAACACATTTTGTATAGGTATAAACAGTTTTGTTATTGTTGTGTTTTTGGAGTTGGAGTTGATCTTGTATCCTGCCACATTACTAAAGGTGTTTATCAGCTGTAGGAGTTCTTTGGTGGAGTTTTGGGGGTCGCTTATGTACACTATCATATCATCTGCAAATAACAAAAGTTTAACTTCTTCTTTTCCAATTCGAATCCCCTTGATCCCCTTATGTTGTCTTATTGCTATTGCTAGAACTTCAAGCACTATATTGAAGAGATATGGTGAGAGTGGACAGCCTTGTCGTGTTCCTGAGTTTAGTGGGATGGCTTTGAGTTTCTCTCCGTTTAATTTGATGTTAGCTGTCGGCTTGCTGTATATAGCTTTTATTATATTTAGGTATGACCCTTGTATCCCTAATCTCTCCAAGACTTTTATCATAAAGGGATGTTGAATTTTGTCAAATGCTTTTTCAGCATCTAATGAAATGATCATATGGTTTTTTTCTTTCAGTTTATTTATATGATGAATTACATTGATAGATTTTCGTATGTTGAACCAGCCCTGCATCTTGTAATCATTGTTGTTAAGGTGTTTTCTTTTGTTGTTACTTATTTGGTTTGTTTTAGTTTTTATAGCAAGACAATGGAAGACACAAGGAGACAAATTATAAAATAATAAAAAGAAACAAAAAAAGAAATAATAATCTCATTTGTACTGTGACAATTGTACTGCCACAATTTTGATGGTGAGACTTGTTAAAAAGATCCTTAGAAACATGAGAATGCCAGAATGTCTCTAAGCCAAAATTCTAGGAAACAACTTAAGATAAATGTGAATATTTAAATTACACCATAATGAGCACTTCTGTTGCAGATTGAAGACAAATTCACTTTCAATGTTTATCACAAGATTTTTTTTACCTTTTTTATTCTTCTCTCACACACCACTTCTTTATGGCAGCCTCCTCTCCTCCTCCCCTATTTCCCAGTTCTTCCTCACTTCACTTCTTCCCCAGATCCATTGCTCCTTTATTTCCCATAAAAATAGAAGAGGAAACCTCCTAGGGATATCAGCTGAACATGGCATAACAAGACACAATAAGAATAGACAAAAACACTCGTATAAATGCCAGATGAAGTACCCAAGTAGGAGGAAAAGAGTCCCAAGGGCAAGAAAAAAAAAAAAGACAACCATGACATATATAGATAGAACCTAGCAGACTCATGCAGTTTCTGTGATTCCACTTCAGACCTGTGAGCCCGTATGAACCAAGAAAAATCTTAATAATAATGAACTGTAGTTTCTTTAAAAATATAGATGATGTTGAATATTTCTTATTTATCTTCTGCTGAATTTAGTTAGAATAATTGAAAGTTTACCTTAATCTCCAAGATCACTTGCTGTAATACAATATTTTATTTTGTTTATAGTATAGCCACTAGGGAAACTTCATGTGAATTAGCAGTCAATTGCAAAAATTTTAAATATTTATTTAATTTGAAAATAGTTTCTTTTATTTCGACATTATGCACATTTCCCAGATGAATTTACTTAATAGAAAAGAAAATAACTATCCTATTTTGTGTGGAGTGCCATTGGGCCACTTGTTTATGTACTGAATTTTGCAGTTATTTTACTGTACTTTGTTTCTTTAATTGTTGGTATACCATGAATAAATAATGAAATTTATCTCATAAAACTTACAAACAAAATTATTACTCCTAAGTAGGCTAAATTTGCATTTTTTAATTATTCAGCTTGCTTACAAATGTAAATGACATTTTAAGTATTAATGATATTGATGTGACTACAATGGTTTTTTTTTTTTTGTCCCAAAGAAAATATCCCATTTATTTACAGGATAAGAAATGAGAACTGTTGGAGCATTTGTGGGTGTTTATGATGTAAAGATCTCAAATGTTCATGTGAAAGATTCATCATGTGTTATCTTAACAAGAGTGGGATGCTTAAATACTTCACAGGGAATTTTTTACTTGAGCAATTGCTGCATTTCTTTATTTACATAAATTAAAACTCATTTTCCAATTGATGGCATATTCTTAGAGGGACAATTGGCCACAATTTGCACAACAAAGACAGCACTATTAAAGTGAGTTAGCATGCTCCCCAGTGTGATTTCATCCTATGGGATTTGTTATTTAACCTCTGGTGCAGTACATTGAGAAGGTTCTACATGAGATCTTACTACAGGTGATTATCTGAATGAGTTCATTGGGAAATTATTGTAGGAATGCAGTTAATTGATGACAATAGATGGAACTGACTGAAAGGATTATCAGGGAGGGAATAGATACACACTGCTTTAATGGTCAGTAGTGAGAAAGAGAAGGTGATGCCAAAGAAGGTAATTTCTAGCTATGCAATACAATACTGTTCCCTGGGATTACTAACAGAGAAGTATTAGGTTTGGAATAGAATTTGTTGTATTGAAACTTGATGAATATTTGTAAAATGCATCTGTGAACTGAACCACTTAAGGAATACATAAAGTGCTAAAGTAGAAGAGATACTAAGGAAGACTTTCAAAGAACTAAGAGTAACATCTACAAGAAGTCAAATGGAAAAAGATTAAGAGGTACAGAATATTAAGAAGGGATACTTCAGATGTTTGAAATTGCAACAACAGAAATCAAAATGAAGTAGCGCTGGTTTGGAGCACTGAAAGAATATTGGGGAATGTCTCAATTTTGAATTACCCTCAACTGGCTTTTTCATATCAACAGCCTCAGTGGAAGAGCCTAGATGTATGTTGATCTTTTTTTTTTATTTTTTTTATTTTATTGAAGAAAAAATTCCTGCCTCCTCCCAGCCTCCCATTTCCCTCCCCCTCCCCCCACTCCTCTTCCCCTCCCCTCATTCCTCTCCCCCTCCCCCCATTCCTCTCCCCCTCCCTCTCCAGTCTGAAGAGCAGTCAGGGTTCCCTGCCCTGTGGAAAGTCCAAAGTCCTCCCCCCTCCATCCTGGTCTAGGAAGGTGAACATCCAAACTGGCTAGGCTCCCACAAAGCAAGAACATGAAGTAGGAACAAAACCCCATGCCATTGTCCTTGGCTTCTCAGCAGCCCCCATTGTCCGCCATATTCAGAGAGCTGATCTTTATACTGGAGCAAAATGCTATTCACTTGTCAGTAAACTCCTTGAGAGTTTTCTGCTTCTCTAAATGACTTATATATTTAGATTGTTTTCTATACCTGATTGTTTTCTTACAGGAGAGCTCAGTTCTTCGTAGAAACTGTCCATCCCAAGAAAATGATGGAACATTCAAGCAACTCCCAGTTTCAAACTTCACATACATCCATTATTTTTTAAACTTTTGAGTCCATTTTAAAAATCTATTTTAATACATTTTCCCGGATTGAAATCTGAAAATTAATTGAATTTCCATAATAGCCACATGCATGTTAACAACACTGTGTGATTGCTGGAGTGATCAGAAATTTCTATTTGTAAGGCAGTGGAATGGATGCCATAGAGCCAAACTACCTGGGGATGTTTTATTCAACTTAATTGCCGTTTATTGTCTATTTCCATGTGTAACCTAACATCTTGTAATGAATGGGTAAATTTGAAATGTCTCATGGTAACAGATTATGAGTCACCAACAGTACAAAAGCGAAGGTCACTATGCAGCACTGAAATATACAGGAGAGATTCCCAGGCTTTGTTGCAACCAGTCTACCTGGTGTCCCTAAAAATATGTAAAGTGCCTTGATTTACAACTTTCCTTTGTTCTGTAACTAATAAAACAAACAAAAAGCAACAAAGAAAACATGAATGATTTTTACTTCGGAAATGGTTATTTTAGGCACCATGAATCTGTTCTTATCCCATGATTAATTACAGTTTTTCTCAAGAATTAACATCTTCAAAAATAAAATGGCTATAAAATAATTAACTGTCATATTCAAATTCAGATGATAGCTTATTTTTCATTGTCATTAAGTAACAACAAATAAATATGACTTTTTGTTAATGATTTGATTTTTTATAAGACAAAAGTCTTACATTCTAAAATACAGCTGAATAGATTGGAAATAAAATGTGATATATAAATATAATAAAAGTAGACATTTAATAAAGTCAAGACAGTAGAGTAAATGTACCTGTGCATACACAGAAATCCATCATTTGACAGGAGCATTTGTCACTGAGTTGATATTAGTGAAACACCACAGGAAAGCACTTTAAGGAGAAATAAAAGCAAGGTTAAGCACATATTCTTCACAAAGCACAGATTAAGAGAGCATGATCATCTTGATTTTACATTGGTAAAAATTGTAATGTTACAGAAAATACCATAGCACCACAAAACCCTAAAATGGCTAAAACAATTCCATCTTCATTTACTTCCTGATATTATTTATACAGTTAACATTTATGTCTCCCATCATCTTGTGTGCTTATAAACCAAACACTCCCATACTATCTGAAATACAGTATGTGAGCAGTTTAATCAAATAGATGATAGTTCCATACATTGATAGAGATATAAAGGTCAGATAATTTAGTTATATCAACAGGACAGATCATTGTTCATAATCAACTATCATTCTAAATTTTACTATTTTTATGTGCCCCTAAAGAAGCACTGGTATGGGCTTTTGCAATCCTCTTCCACAAGACATTAGATGAAAATTTTTGTTTGTCTTTTCTCTTGCTGAGTAAATTAAATCTTAAATATTGTTTCCTTCTTCTCGTGAAACTTGACAGTTTAAAAGGTTTTTTTTAGAAATTATTGTTAAATCCATTGACAAGAAATGTAGATGAAATTCATGGTTTACATAAACTAAATACATAAAAATATATCCAAAAATTAGTTATCAGCATATGAAGAAATGGCTCAGGGGTGTGATGCAGAATAATCTTCTTGGAAGTAATTCCCTTTAATGTGCTGGAGATTTTGAAATGTCTCCTGTTCCTTTTTTTTAATAATGATAATATTTGCATTCAAATAGAGTTAATTTATTTTCAGAAGTTCATCAACTCCTGCTGTTCATTTTCTACCTATTATTTAACCCGTAGTTTATAGTACAAACATTGCTTACAGGGAAAATGATTAGGATATTACTAAATTTCTGTCTTCAGCTGAAAACCATGATACATTTGGAGTGTAGTATACCTGGAAGTTAATGTTTTATACTGATTCAATTTTTTTAAATTAAAATAAGCAAGGATAAGGAAATTCATCCTAACAGAAAAAATTTTCATACAGTACGGAGACTCTTCACTATATGAAAGCTGTTCTCTAGAAAAAAATACAATCATATGATAAACATGCTTCAATGACAGCCTTAGATTTTCTACAATTTGCCAAGCTATGAGATCAGTGTGTTGACAAGGCTTTTTCTATTGTTTTATTGTGCATGTAAATCCCTGTTTATGGGATTTGGGAATTGCTATTTACTAGAGCAGAATGTAAATTCATCTAAGTAATTCTGCATAACATTGATATACGAAGGCTTTACATATCACACATTTGTCAAAATGTTGAGTATTATGCTTTTTGTGTGTGTAATCAGTGGAGATTGAGGTTCATGGAGAGAAATGTGATTAGCGCTCTCTGTTGTATTCCTTGTGCCAAAGCCAAATGCTACAGTGTGTTCTATTTCCAGAGAAAACTACTAATCTAACAAAAATGTTGCTGTTCTAAACAATATGCTTCTAGAGTTATTGTAGAATACAGTAGAAATGGCAGCATTAATATTATTTTCCAAGAAAAATGACAGCTAGACAATTTTATTCTGATCAAGTGTACTGAGAAATAAAAAAAAATCAAAAAGAACAAAATACATTTCTGCCAAGTTGAATGGAAAGAAAGTGCTGGTGGGTGGAAAGCATTTGAATTAGTACAGAACAGAATAGGTAAGTCTAGCTTCATATGGAGTATTTTCAAAGACATGAGAACAATGAGTTATGTTTGCAATCACTTCAAATTGTTTATAGAGGGAAAAGGCAAAAAAGCTTATTTAAACGCAATTAGTAAGAAAACATAGATCAATTGGGTTTAGTTGCATAGAATACAGAATATATATTAATGGTCACATTCTCCATCACTTCCTCCCTCTGTGTGTGTGCGTGTGTGGTGTGTGTGTGTGTGGTGTGTGTGTGTGAGAGAGAGAGACTCTCTGTCTCTCTCCTTATCTCTCATTCTCTGCACACACATACACAGTTGCTATGTTTCCCTTCTCCTGGCTCTACTCCTGTAATAAACTTGTGATTTTTTTCAATGAGAAAAATTTATGAATAAATAGACTTTTTATTAATATCATAAATTAAATTGAAGCAGATAAAAATAGAATAGCATGTGAATACATCATAAACAACAACTATGGTATTTGTCTATAAATAGTTTACTTCAATGTTTGACTGTGTTGAAAGAGAGAAGGCAGAGAATAGAGATTCGTCACAGATCATGAATAAGGGTTGTGGAATACTGATGAAACCAATTATATAAACTTGCATGGTTTAATGCTGTAGTTAATGATATAAACTTCCCTAGGTAAAGAATTACAGACAACTGATAGCTGCAGAAAGAATGGGGATTAGCCTCTCTCAGAGTTAAGGTCCTATGTTAGTTACTTAAGACAAAGTTGTCAGCATTAAAACAATATGCAGAAAACTGCAGATATATGTATATTTATATGATATACACATGTGTATATATAGTTACATATGTATATGCGTATACATATATATCACCATAATAATCAAAGAGAAAGAGGTTATCAACTTGAGAGTGGCAGAGGACATGGGCTGAGTTGAGGGTACTGACTTGGAAAATACTAGAGGGAGAAAACAAAGGAGTAAATTATTTGAAAATATATATGAAAATTATATAAAAATATATGAAAATAAATGTTAATAAAATAAAAAATAAATATTCTGTAAAATTTTAAGATATAAAACATTTAAAAATGATGGCATTTAAAATAAATTATGAAATAAATTATAGGTGAATATTTTTCTCAACTATATAAATTATTTCTATATTGTATTCAATGGGCAAAATAGATTTATGCTTCAAAGAAAGTAATATTCAATAACAATGCCTAAATAAAATGAATAAGGAGAAAGATAAAATAATTTTAACAATACTGCAATGCTCCTGTATTTAAAAGCTTTATGGACTTCAGTATATTTATGTATACTTGATGTAAATATCAATAGTTTGAATAATTAATTAATAGTCAACGTTTATGTACAGAAAGTGAGCAGCAGTGACACCAAAATGAATTAGAGATATTTTTGACTTATTTCATTAGTTCATTAAATAAATAAAATTTGAAAGTATAATAAAAAATCTGCTAGAGGTGGGTACTATGCACACTATCTGTGCTCTGTGGTGTTTTCTCTTGAACTGTTTCTTAAGAAATGATGTCAAAAATAGATACATAGCAGACATACAGAAAGGACTAATGTTTCTTCTTAAAGCTCCGTCACATTGACTACTTATATAACTCCCTTCAAAACAACTCCTTTAAGAAGGGACATATGCTCACATCTCATGGTAAATTTTTATTTCTAGGGAGCAAGATACGTAGCCACATAATAGAGCATTATTCTCTGAGAATAGAGCATAGAAAACAGAATGACAGCTGAGTAGCCAGTTATTTGTTTCATAACCCTTTTGGAGATTGCTAGAAACATCTATCTTTTTAGATAGATGATTTTTGTGTGTTGCTACCCAGGAAATAATCAGTGGTGGAAGTGATCCATTGGCCCATTTTAGGAAGTAGGCTGTGACTGCAATTAGGTTGAAATGGTTTCATATCAGCGAACGTGCGATACCACATAAGTGTTTACCTCCTCTCACTTTTCAAGTTAAACACTTTAAAATTTGAAGAGAGTAGGAGAGAAAAATAAAATGAAATATTTACTTTTCAAGTTTTTTTCTCTTTTCTCTACTAAACTCCAAAAGTGACTTTACACACATGGTTCAAATAATAAATTATTTTCTACAAAGTAATACAAT
Organism: Neodon shergylaensis; assembly: GCA_025134845.1. Taxonomy (NCBI): domain Eukaryota; kingdom Metazoa; phylum Chordata; class Mammalia; order Rodentia; family Cricetidae; genus Neodon; species Neodon shergylaensis. The sequence continues at coordinate 1,677,396 of JABTXL010001072.1, forward strand.
ATAAGTTAAGAACTTGTGCCTGCAAATACATAGGCACACACAAACACATATATTTGCATACACACTTATGAAATAGTATATATTCATCATATATGTGGATGATCACATATATACATCATTTTATAAAAGTTGCTTTAAATATCCTCACTAGGTGACTACATAGAGTTTGAATTAAGAAAAGAATTGGAAAAAGAATGCATTCTCTAGAATCTTTACACAATGTTAATAGAATTTATTAGTAAAATCTGACTTACTGATATACCTGATCAATAAACCCGGTGATTTTATTATAAAATTAATATATTTAAATGTGAACTTTGATTATGTAATCATTAAACTTCTCCACTAATGGAACTGTATATCATAGTTATACACGTGTATAAATGCGGTTATACACGGGACCAGTTGTTGTTGGAGACTTTTCAATCATTTTCCGGCTGCCCAGACCTGAAATAATCACACAGAAACTATGTTAATTAAAGCACACTCCTTGGTCTATTATCTTAGGGTCCCTCTTAATTTACTCTTTCATCTTTCTTTTTTTATTTTTGGTTTTTAGAGACAGGGTTTCACTGTGGCTTTAGAGCCTGTCCTGGAACCTAGATCTTGTATAGCAGGCTGGCCTCGAATTCACAGAGATCTGCCTGCCTCTGTCTTCCGAGTGCTGGGATTAAAGGCGTGCCCCGCCACCACCCGGTTTTACTCTTTAATCTTAAATTAACTCATTTATATTAATATGTGTATCACCTCAAGGCTGTGGTTTACCACGTAATATTCCGGCTCTGTCTCCTTGGGAAGTTACATGGCATCTCTTTGATTCTGCCTACTTTCTCTCTATATCTATGTTTGGATTTCCTGTCCGGCTTTATTTTGCTAAGTCATTAGCCAAAACAACTTTATTTATAAACCAATAAAAGCAACACAAATAAAGGACGTCTTACATCAACCAGTGGGGCCTGGCTCCAGAATGACTCCCTGTCTTTGGACAACTCTTTGACATATGTAATCTGCTATATGGATATGAGATTTTTTTCAAAGCAAATTTTTAGGGTATTAAAATCCACTGTTTTTTCATATTGTCAGCTCATTGAATAAAGTAAAATGTAAAGAGTCATGCCTCTGCTGACTGACCTCACCGGGACAGGAATCTGGAGCTCTAATCTGCTTATTAGACTTAACATTTATTGACTCACAATTATGGAGCCAGACATGTGTCCATCCCTGGAATGAAATCAATGTTATTCTGTTGCATGATATTAAGAATTCTTCTATTTAGAGTTAAATATTTCTTGATAAACTTTTTATCTTTGTTCTTTATAAAAATTGATCAATATTTTTCTTTTGTATTTGGTCTACATCTGACTTTGATATCTAATTAATGCCTTTTTTAACAACAACTATGTAGTATTGTATATTTTGTGAAATTGTGTTAAAATGTATTGGTGTGAGCTTTTAATGTTTGGCATGATTCATAATTTTGTTAGATATGTTATCCTCATTATTATTTTATATATCATCCTTTCATATGGCATGGATAGAGGTTTGGTTATAAAAACAAAAATAAAGTTGATATATATCTTTTACCTGATCAAACTTAAAGCAAAAATCATCATTGTCTAGCTTGTGTACAAAACACAGTCCATACTTCTGCTAATTTAGATATGTATGTTACTTTTGAAAATTTATATATTTTTAGAGCAAGTATTAATGAATGTGGTTTGTCCAGGTGATCCAGCCATTAATAGAACATCTGTTACAGTTTTCTTAGTGTTTTGCATTTAGAATAATTTCAAGGATGCTCACTGAAATGGTTCAGCACCACAGAATATTCTAGCCAGGACTTCAGATAAGCCTTTCATGTTCGCACTGCATAGTGATTGAACAACAAATGTTATTACTAGTTTTCTTAGGACTTTATCTTTCTTTTAATTTTCTCAGGGTCCCCCAGGGATACCATCATTCCTAGATAACAGAAACTAGACTAGTGAACACAATGCCCATATTCCCAAGAGGTGAAATAGTTTTTGGTCAATTGGTGGATTATGGGTATGGGTCTTTTTTATAATTTAGTGAAAATATCTTGATCTGGTGTGGATTTTTTGTATATTTATATGAATTTAAGGTATATATATGTATACACTCTTGTTTAAGGTATTGAACCTATATAGCTAATATTAAGTTATACTATTTGAAAGCTATTACTACAAACTATTTAGGATGTTTAAGAAATGCATGTTATGCAAATGGATGGAAATAGAAAACACTATCCTGAGTGAGGTAACCCAGGCCCAAAAAGATGAACATGGGATGTACTCACTCATAATTGGTTTCTAGCCATAAATAATGGTCACGGAGTATATATTTGGTGAACCTAAAGAAGCTAAATAAGAAGGCGAACTCAAGGAAAAACATATAATTATCCTCTTGGCTATGGGAAGTAGACAAAATTGCCGGGTAGAAGATTTGGGATCTTGGGGGTGGGGTGGGATGGGATTATCGGGGGATGGGGAGAGAAAAGGGAGAAGGGGAGGATGAGGGAAACTTGGGGAAACAGGTTGATTGGGATAAAGGAAGGTTGGATAGGGGAGCACGGAAGCACAATTCTTAGTTAAGGGAGCCACCTTAGGGTTGGCAAGAGTCTTGAACCTAGAGTGGCTCCCAGGAGCCCAAGGCGAGGTCCCCAGTTAGTTCCTTGGGCAGCTGAGGATAGGGAACCCGAAATGACCCTATCCTATAACAATGCTGACGAATATCTTGCATATCACCATAGAACCTTCATCTGGGGATGGATGGAGATAGTCACTGAGACCCACACTGGAGCACCGGACTGAGCTCCCAAGGTCCCATCGAGGAGTGGAAGGAGGGAGAGCATGAGCGAGGAAGTCAGGACCACGAGGGGTGCACCCAACCACTGAGACAGTGTGGCTGATCTATTGGGAGCTCACCAAGGCCAGATGGAATGAGACGGAAGAAGCATGGGATAAAACCGGACTCTCTGATCATGGCGAACAATGGGGGCTGATGAGAAGCCAAGGACAATGGCCCTGGGTTTTGATCCTACTTCAAGTTCTGGCTTTGTGGGAGCCTAGCCAGTTTGGATGTTCACCTTCCTAGACATGGACGAAGGGGGGAGCACCTTGGACTTTCCACAGGGCAGGGAACCCTGACTGCTCCTTGGACTGGAGAGGGAGGGGGAGAGGAGTGGGGGAGGGGGAGAAGGGTGGAAGGAGGGGGAGGGAAATGGGAGGCGGGGCGGCGGGGGAAACGTTGTTTTTTTTTTCTCAATAAAAAATTAATAAAAAAAAAGAAATGCATGTTAGTAATTAGTCATGTATAATAATCAAACCTGTAGTCATGTTAGGAATGTCTTCGAGCTTAAAAACATATACTTTAGATAGATAAGTGATCTTCAAATGTTTCAGATACCTACAGTACATGGCATTCAAGATGTTTAATAACTTAAGGCTTTTCATGACAGTGAGGAACATGTGTTCCTGGTAATACCAGTCTGTTTAGTAAAGGATGATATGCATTGAAGAACCTCCATATAAAGTTTGCATTCATTGTGGCAAAACTAGCCATTTGGACAAGAAACTGCCCTTGTTTCAACTGCTGACAGTATACTATACAAGCTGGACAGGTAGGACACAAAGTGTAGTTTCCATGCTACTACGTGTACTACGGTACTACACAAGTAGTGTGGGGCCAGCATTACTGGTGCCCGCATACTGGAAAGTTCAAGAACCGGAAGAGGGGCTGGAGATTTAAACACACCAACACACAGACAGACACAGAATCATGGGTCATGCTTAAAATAAGAATACCCAGAATGCCAACTTTATTGTGCTCATAGCAGCTAATATAGCACTCTGGCCACGCCCAGCTCTCAGGATCTTTCGGCTGCACACCCATCAGAAACCACTCCTCCACCATCGGGGTTTTGTGCTCAGAGCAGCTGCTAACACAGGAAAACAAGATATTTTGCTCAGAGCAGTTGCAAGCATAACAAGTTGTTTACAGGAAATTCAGGGTCTGGGAGTCCACAGCACCCAACAACAACAACAAAAAAGCTGCTGAACTCTTCCAGGACAATGTGGGATAGCCTTTTTCAGGTTCAAAGAAAAATCTGTCTGTTATCTTAGGCCTTTAAACTGAAAATGAATGCCCCAATGCTGCAACGGAAACTTTGGTGACTGTCCAGACAGTCAAATATCTTTGTTGTCTCTGTAGAATTGGAAGTTGCTTGCTCTGCACTTCCTGTTTACTCAGGTAATATTATATCCTTCTCAGAGCTTGATGGAGATAAAGGTGAAATAGTTATAGTTACAGTTTTGCTTGTTACCAAATTCAGAAAAGAAATTTACTTAAGAGATAAGAAGCATAAAAGTTTAAATTGTTAATCTAAGAAAATATTTTAAGTTCTATTAAGATAATTTGATATCGGTAATACAAGGTAGGATAGAAATAAATTAGCTATACAACTTTGGACTCACCAAGATAGGAGATAATGAAATATTTTCTTTGAATTTACCAAATACAAATGGAGTGGATATTGGAAATACAATTCTGACTTAAAAAATGTTTTCTTAAATATAGTCTTATTATGCTAAAGCTAAAATCTTTCTTTTTATTTAGACAAAAGGGAGAAATGTTGCAGAATATTTGTTTAAATATGTAAAGCTGTGTTTCATTTGTTTAACTATGTAAAGATGTGTTAAACTTGTTTAACTATGTAAAATATGATACATTTTATATGGCCTGCATAAAGTACCTGATTAGTCTAATAAAAGAACTGAATGGTCCATAATGAGGGCAGAGATACAGTTGGGATTTCCTGGCAGGGAGAATTATCAGGAGGAGAAATTTAGGCTTGGGGGGAAGAATGAAAATGAGACTTCAGGGAGAGCCAGGGGCTAGCCAGATAGACAAGAAGCAGGGAAGTAGGACATACAGAATGAAAGAAAGGTACAAAGCTCCAAGGCAAAACATAGACAAATAGAAACAGGTTAAATTAAGTCAAAAAAGAGCTAGTGTGGAAATCCACAGTTAAGAGTGAGCATTCATACTTAAGAGTTCTCTTTGCTTTTATTTGGGAGCTGGTTGGTGACCCGAAGAAAATTATGATATTGAATGGAAGACATAACAGTTCTCAAAATGTATTCATCATTTCAATAGATTCATTGCTGCCTTTATAATGAAAGTAGGAAATAACAAGATTTTTTCCCTCTCATTATACATATACATCTCATCAGAGCTGTGTGTAAATTTTAATACTAAACACAGTATCAGCTGCTCAAAATTCCCCCCTTCCATTGTCATAGTCTTACACTTACTTACTTGCTTTACTCCTTGGAGTAAAGAAGCAACTTCCTAACAAGATTATTCCTTATTTTTATCACTTCAATTAAATGAACTCATATTATTTCAATCAGACTTATTTCTTAATATAAACCTGGACAAGTCACTCTCTGCATAGATTTTTGCATTTGCTGGTTATACTTGGAATTATTTCCATGAGTGGTGCTACAAATCCTTGTAGAAGTTAGTCATTGACAATATATTTTGATTATGGGTGTGGGGACAGTCAACTATTCATTCATTGAAAATTTTGGATAATTTCTAAAGTATACACAATTTAGAGCTTCAGAATTATTGCATATTTCTTTTTTTAATTTTACCATTTCCTGTACTCTGAAGGCCCTACAATATTCTTTTGGTCCTAGTATTAATGATACTATTTCAATCAGACTATATTTTGATATTTGTTGTCATATGCTTCTTACAACTTGCAGTCATGCGATAGGTTTGCTTGCCTGTTTTGTTCTTGTTATCACCATTTTTTTCCAGTACCATTCTTCAACAGGGAGGCTGAGGCCATTTTTCTCCTACTTGTGCCTATGATTATGCCTCTGTTTCACAAAAGACTCTCTCGCATCAGAGTTTAGTATTATCAGTATTCGCTGAATAGAATAGGGACTCCCTTTCTTGATGTTTGAGTTAATTAGCTGATATTTTTTGTTAAAATTCTAGAGTAATCTAATATTGTATATGATATTTATAGATATATGTTATCATATGAAAATTTAAGTACAATATGGATTTAAGAGGAATAACTCTAATTGGACACTACATAAAGAATGTGTATGTTGTACAAATATCTAAAAATTGAAAATGTTTTATCTTTTCCTAGACATTGATTATAAACCATTTTTCAAGTTTATATTTGGCAAACATTTTATCTGATGAGCGCTTAAAGAATACAAAGTAGTTATGCTAAGGTAACGAGTTCTTCAACAATTAGCCAGCTTCTCATTAGCATTGAAAGCAACTTGCCTTGTTTTCCATTCACTACCTCTTGCTTTCTTTTCTCTCCCTTCCACAAACAAAAATATTAATCAGCCAAAAAGCATGTCACCAGAAGGTTGGCAAGCAGCAGTAATCAAAAGAAGTCTCATTATTAATGCTCTAAAAGCACCTGTCTGCTGAAGCTTAATCAAATTACCCTTCCTCCAATGATCAAGGGATTAGTGCATGTTTTGGTTTGATTATTGTTGTTTTATAATATCCATGATTTATATTGATATTTATGCTTTTCCCATGACATCTAATTACTTCTGATTATCAAAAATATTTTGATATTCTATGTTCTATATTGTGTTTTTCTTTGTTTTACTTATCTGATATGAAGCTTCTTGAAGATACATATTTTGTTGGGACTTGCAACCATCCAAAAAAGTAACACTGAATTTTATTTGCCTCCACCCCCAAGTCAGAATACATGTGATTCAAGACCATATAAAATTCGTGGAGTATTGCTTTGTCAAGTAGAAAAAGTATAATTAAAACTTACATTTATCACATGTTGAACAAGTACTCTATCACCGATCTATATTATCATGCTAGTCCTGTTATTTAATTATTATCCCTAGACTGCTTTTATCTGAAGGAATAACTTACACTAATAACTAAAATCAGCAGTTAAAAAACTCAATCTTTTTCAACTTTATTATTGATGCAATGTTTGGGAATGTCCTAGCTTCACTTGTGCTCTGAATCTGACTTACAGTGATCACTGATGAGAAAAAACTTCCCAAACAACAATGTGTCAAAATGGAAGCTTAAAAAAAGTACTATAAATTCAGGGAGATTAATAATAAGGCTTTTTGACAATTTTTATGTTCCTTATTGACTATCAATCTGATATAGTACAAATATTAAGAAAAAATTCATCTTACCTATTCTGACTCAAGTTGATCTAAGCAAAATACAAAAATGATCACAAAGTATTCCAATAATAGACAATAGCTGGCTTTTTTCATTAGAGAATCCAGTTCTCAAATCGACTTTCTTTTTCATTGTAGTTATACTTTGGTTGTTAAAACACACTGCAAGTAACAGTTGTTCATCTTTTAGTTTTTCTTTTAATTTAATTGCTATTATAATATTGCTAAAAATTCTCATTTCATAATCAAATGTTAATTCTGAATCAGATATGCCATTTGGCTATATAATTGAATGATGTGTATGAACAGAGTAGTCAATCCCCCAAATACAGAAAAGACTCATACAAAACAGGTAAGGAACTCCTACCTATGTTGAAAATCCTAGTGAAAATTTTATCAAGTTATTAAACTTCTCTAATTCCCATTGTTTTCCACTGGTGACATTAAATGAATAAAGTTTATCTAAATTTATAAGAAATTTAAAGATGATTATATGGGCAAGGTACACTCATTGCATTGTGAAGTGACTTTAATATGTGTGTGTGTGTGTGTCTGTGTGTGTGTGTATGATGTGGGATTCTCCTCTGTATGCAGTAAATATCGTTGGTTAATAAAGGAACTGGCTTTGTCTGATAGGCTGATAGGGTAGAACAGAGCTGGAGGGGGACTAAACTGAATGCTGGAAGAAAAAATGGTGAAGTCAGAAAGAAGCCATGTAGCCCCTCCAGAGCCAAAGGAACTTTACCTCATAAGTGATAGCCAAGAGATACACAGAATACTAGAATACTGGGTTAAATTAAGATGTAAGAATTAGCCAATAATAAGCTACAGCTAATGGGCCAAGCAGTGATTTAAATGATACAGTTTCTGTATGGTTGTTTTGGGACTGAGCAGTAGGGAAGCAAGCCACAAGTAGTCTCCTTCATATATATAAGTTTTATAAATACAATGGTTAAATCTGTGTCTTGTAATGCTATAGGCATGGTATGTGTCTTGTAATGGTATAGGCATGAAAATCTGTTGAAAATAAGTATTAAATGAAGGCTAATAAAAGTTGTAAGACAATGTCCATCTATTTAGATGAGCAGAATTAGAGGAAAATGGAAGCCTATGAGTATAGTCTAGCCTTATCATCAATATTCCACACATGTGAGGTCCAGGATCTTCTTAAATTAACTACAGTGAGCTCAGGCTCTGTACACTTTCAAAAGTACATTATATATATTATATAATATTATATTGAAAATACTATTCTGTTACAACATAAGTTCATGTTTATTTATATAGATACTTAACTAGAATTCTCATGAAATATGATATGTAAAACTAAAAATGATGGTATATCTTAGTTAGGTTTTAAATTTCTGTGATAAAACACAATGAACAGTCAACCAGAAGAGGAAAGGTTTTATTTCATCTTACAACACTTAGTCCATTGAAGTCAAAGTAGGAACTCAAGGATGACACAGGGAGGCAGGACTTGAAACTAAAGCAAAAAAGGTATGTTGCTTATTGGCTTGCCTTTCCTGGCTTACTCAATTAACTCTTTTATGTACTCCAGGACAACCTGCTCAGAGATAACACTGTCTCAGGGCCTGAGACTTTCTTCATCAGTCATCAATCAAGAAAATGCTTCCACAGACTTGCCTATATGTTAATATTATTGAGGTATTTTTTTTTTCAAATAAAATTTTCTCCTGCCAACCCTGTGTAGGTTTATGTCACTTGATGGAAAGAAAGGAAAACTGTTCCCTTGTAAACTTGGATCTCCAAAACAACACTGTCAATCATGTTTCCATTTCTATTTATCCCACAAGACCTCATACTGATGTCAATATCAAAATAGAAAATGTTCCAAATTTTAAAGAGCACCATTCTTTAAAATTCAAACTTTTTGAAAATATTCAAGTGTACCTTTAAAAGTTCACAGTTTCTCAAAAATGTTCAAAATTTCAAAACCATGAGTTTCTAAAAAATTAAGAAAAATGAGTTAATTATGCTCTTATTCTAAGAAGGAAGATCAGGTCACTTTCACAATCACATCAAAGCAAAACCAAATTGAAACAGTGCATAGCCCTTTATCAGAATTTGGGCCTCATGATCTCCTGGGTTTCAGTGCCTGGAGCACCCTTTCTTCTTTGGATCTGCTCCCTGGAGCACTCACAACTTGTTTTCAAGGCTCATTTTGTACTCACTCCTTACATACTGTTTTCCTGGTAGATTGTCTCTTTGTACTGACATTTTGATAATCATAGGTTCAGCTGTGCAACTTGGCTGCATCTTCACCAATAGCCTCTCCTGAACTCTCTTCTGGAACTCAAAACCTCTTACACTGTGACTATCTTCAAGGCCAGATGACTAGTATCCAATATTGATTTCAGCCAAAGGCAAAGTTTTTACTTAATTGCTACTGATTCCTTATTAGTCACAGGCTAATTTTCTGTTACAATTGATCAGAAACAAAATTTCTTAATTTATAATATGACATAAGACACCCTTATATAATGCATACTTTCCTCTGAAACTCCGCAAGTCAGGTGGGTTTATTGCCTGCCCCACTTTCAACCTCCTTATATTCCAAACTTTTATAAAACTGCTCTCTGAGCTCTGACCACTCAACTGGCTTTTCAGCCCAAAGTTCAAATGCTACTTCAATACTCCCAGTCACATAGGTCTGTCAAAGCAATATTCCATTACTGATATCACTGTTTTACTCAGGATTCTCTAGAGGGACATTACCAAGAGGTGTATATATAGGGTTAAATATATATATTTGTGTGTGTGTACAGGCATGTATGTGTGTGTCTGAGAATTCATTATACCTATTTAAAATATAAACAACTAAATGACAACTAAGAATCTATGACACTACTAGTTACTTGATCTTTGAGGACATAGCTATATTCCACTGGAGAGCTAGACCCAAAAATTATCAGTCTCCCAGTCAGGGTGCATAGATAGTTTGACCTGGTGCCAGGAGTCCAGAAGGTCCATAGAGAGCTGCTGGTCCCTTGTCTGTAATGATAGCTTGGAAACCCTAGTCCTGCTAGCAGTGAAGAAATATTCATCATCAGCAGGAGGAGGAGGAACAACAGGTGCGGAAACAGGGAAAATCAATTCCAGGGTAAGAGTAGAGGCCAAGGGAAGAAAAAAGTAATATTAGGTCGTCTCCTTTCTGACATCTTTTTTTTTTGTCTGCTCTACAGTGAACATGTGCCACACACAGTGAATTGTTATCAGTCTGTATACATCAAAGCAATCAGAATAATTGACCACGTCAGGTTCCCTACTAAGGTGTTTGTAATTTGTGACAAGTCAACATAAAAGCAAACTATAAAAAAAGCAAAGTAAAGCAAAACAAAAATCCCAAACTATAGTAGATGTATTGGACATTAATAAAATGTATCAAAGAATTTCAGGAAAGAGAAAACTTATAGGCTTCAAAGCATACTCAATGATTCTATTTCCATAAAAGAACACAATATGCATATGACATATAATTTTGTATTTCTGCTGAATGATTCATGTTCTCAAACAGTAAACTCAAACATGTTCCTGAAAGTACTAACTACTTTGAATACAAATATTAAATCACAATTCTGACTTTATGCTGTGAAGTAATTTATAATTGGAAACAAACCATTGAGAAGCTCTTTTATCAAGGAAATAGTGTTTTCAGAAAAAAATCAGATAAGATGACCAATAGGTGTAAGGCCATCTACTGGAACATGGGCAATCTGTCAAAGGAAATCTTCCAGGAAAACCAAGTAATCCTGATAACTAGTATTCCTTGTCAATATTTTCTAAGCTATTGTTTTAAATGTGAACTCAGTGGGTTAAAAATAGGTATATATTGAAAAGAAAGAGAAATAGTACTAGGATGTTGAGGAGTTGGAGAGGAGAGGACAGGAGGTAAATTTGATAAGATATATTATATATATTAGAAATTCCTAAAACATTAATACATAATTGGTTTAAATTGGTTTCATTTGTAATCCAGTTATTCATTCTGACATACCAATCATTTTCGAAAATCCAGGCCTAATATTTCATGCAATTATTAGAAAGAGTTCCATTTGATTTTGAATATCAAAATTCTCCCTATGATAATATTAATCTTATATGTGTGTCTATTCCCCATGTAGATAATTTGATTAGAGACAAAGTATAAACTAATCCACAATGTGTGGTAACTTGGTGACAGCTACCACACAGTTTGACTCAGCAATCATTCTTACACACTTGAAATTATTTTCAATCATAGATATTCAACAGTTCCTGCTAATACCAGGCTGAAAACCTGGGGCATCATTTCCTAATTAGATAATCATGTCCTTGAGATGTTCAGTCTAGAGGGAACACTGCTGAGCTGTAAGTGCCTGAGATGAATTAAGTTCTCAATTAAACACATGAGCTGCTCTTGTCATGTGTCTGTTTCCTTCTCATTCTGCTACCTGTTTCAATATTGGTATCACTGATCAGGTGAGATGTGGGAAAGATCAAATGTCTGCAAGTTAAGCCTAAAATATATATTTCTCATCACTAATGATCTGTCATCATCTATAAAAGGCAAAGATTTTGTACATTCCTATCCTTCTGGAGCAATATGTAAAGTCAAAATTTTCTTATTAAATTTATATTTTATTTTTATATTTTTTTACAATGCCATTATTCGTGTCAGTATCAAAGCAAGGTATGTGAACTTTAAGCTATGTGGAATAAGTTTGGTTTCGTTTTATCTCAGAAAATAGAAATCGTTAAATAAAATGCATGCATATGACACTTTGGTTATTTGATTATGTTTAAAAAATAAGAGAAAGGAGAATAATGTGGTGTTTCAAGTATCTTTTTGTGATGGTAAAAAGGTGAATATCTGTGAAAATGTTAGATAAATAAACTCATGAGAATGGGGAAATTGGAATAAAAATCTCCATCAGATATATCATATAATTATAAATTATAATGAGCTATAATTTAATTATAATAAAATGCATGCACTTTATGTTTATCATTCACTAATGTGATAAATCTGGCTATTCATTGAACTAATCTCTTTAAAATGTGTAATAGAATTAATTTTAGTGCTCTCCTAAGGAAGACTTTTCCTAAGTTAAGTTTTTTTTTTTACAAACACACATGACACATACACATGAGAACAAATGTGTGCATGCTCCAGCTCTCTCTCTCTCTCTCTCTCTCTCTCTCTCTCTCTCTCTCTCTGTCTCTCTCTCGTGCACACAGACACACAGTCTGTTTTGATCATAATACCCCATTTATTCTAATATCTCCTTTCCACTCCTGAAGAAACTTTTCTTCTCTACAAATTCCCTCCTTTCTCTTACCCTCTGTCTCTCCCAATCTCAGATTCGTTCTCTCCCTGTGTGTCTTTTTCTATTTCTCTCTTTCGGTACGTCTAAGAGACTCTAAGAGACAGTGCATGTGTGTGTGTATGTGTGTGTGTGAGAGAGAGAGACAGAGAGACAGAGAATGTGTATTTGCATGTAACCCACTGTATGTTATTATAGTTGCTACTGTGGGAATGGGTTAAGTGATATTCTGTTTTCTCTAACACGGGTGGCATCGTAAGTTTTAGAATGTGTATCTGAAAATTTTGTGATTCAATAATTTTTGTGGTAGTTATGATGCCTTTTTAAAATAGTTCTTCCCACATTTGAGATTATAATATCAATATATATTTTCTTCCTTTCCTTTCAAATCCTCCTTTATACACATCCTTGCTGTTTGAAATCATGACTAATACTAAAATTAATTACAATATACACAGACACATAAATACACATGTATATTTACATGTACATATATACACAGACTTCTCAGTCTTTATAATGCTCCTTATTTATATGCTTTTACTTCTAATCATTTAATATTGGATAACAAATTAATTGGCCTTGTTCTTCCCTGGGGAAGACTACTACTCCTGTTCTCAGCATTTCTTAAAGGCATGTAGTTTTGTGTAAGGTTAAGGCCTAATTGGCTTTCCTCATCTCCATTAACATGTTTCTTGTTGTTGTCTTTGTCCAGGTATGTTTATGCAGTCATGTTGCTAAAGCTTTATGGGTGTACCTTCTGACATTAAAAGACAAAACTTTGATGCCTTTTATGGGTATGATTCTTTTCATTTGTTTATGGTATTTATCTTTTTTTCCAAAATGTATTTTTAATCATAGGGTTTATTATCCAGTATCATGAGAGGTTGTAATCCAAACCATTAGGAGACTAATGCAGAAAGGTCATTATAAGTTTAATATCTGCCAGTTCTACAAAGCAAGTTTCAAGTAAAAAAAGATCTACACAGTATGAAAGTTACAAAACAAACCAACAAACAACAACAAAAAAAACAGATATCACTTCATACTGTTGTAGTTTCGGTTGTCTACTTAATATAAACCAAAGTTACCTTAGAAGAGAGAACTTCAAATAAGCATTTGCTTCTTTCAGATTGAGCTGCTGTGATATTCTGTGAGATATTTTTGTGAATTGCTAACTGTTATTAGTATCTAGCACACTATGGCTGGTGATATTCTTGGACAAGTGGTCATGGTGTCACCCACTTAGAATAATGCAGAGAAAGGAAGTTAATCAACAGTATTCTCAAAGGTTTCTGTTTTAATTCCAGCCTTCAGGTTATTGCCTTGTTCTTTTTCTATGGATTTCCTTCAGGATAGACAGTAATCTGCCAAAAGGAACAAACATTGAGTGTTGGGAGCAGTGAGACCCCAGATCCTGAATTTCTTGTAATCCTCTGATCTGAGTGCCTACAGCTGCTCTGAGCACAAGACCTTAAGGAGTTCCTGATGGCAGGAGAATGGTTTCTGGTGGGTTTGACTGGGGCGTGGCTATCTCTATATAATCTGCCCCTGAACGCAATAAAGGGACATTCTTGGGGAATTCAAGGATGACCCGTGTCGCTGTCTCTCTGTGTGTCTCTGTGTATTTTGACCTCCAGCCCCCTTGCTCGAAGCTCGGGAACTGGGTAATAGCACACCGAGCGCAGACAAGGGGGCGCTGTGCGCGGCAATTGGAGGTCATATCGGCAATTGAACAGCCTTTTGTCATGGTGTTCACCTAAACAACATAAAACTAAACCGTGACAGAAACTTGAGTCGGGGGAAAAAAAAAAAGAAGTATGAATGAACTAAACATGATCTGAGCAAACAATAGACATGTTAGCTTGGTGGGAGGGTCATTACTTCACCAGATCTTTTCTTTGGTAGTTTGGAAGATAACACTTAAAGAATTGTTGTAAATAGAGGTCTGTCATAAAATGTTTCAGAAGGAAGCAAAGACTGACCTAGATTTTCATGTAGTGTTTATTATTATTAATCTTAAAAGTAGAATTCATTCTATTCTGGACAATTGATGTAGGCAAGCTGGGACTGAAGAATCACTTGTGATTGATATGAGATCAGTATGATTAAAGCAAAGTATTTGGGAAATACTTCCTCAGGGTTAGTACATAGATCCTCCAGTTAACACTGGCAGGGGCAGGGTGCAGTACAAGGCTGTCTTACTTAGTGTTATTATTTCTAGGAAGAAAAAGCATTACAGAAGCAACTTGGTGAGGGAAGAGTTTATGTTGATGAACTGTTCTTCCATATGACATTGTAATCATAAAAAGAAGTGAGGGCAGGAACCCATACAAAAGAGGATCCTGAAGGCAGGAACTAATACTGATGCCATGGAAGGGTGCTGATTACTGGCTTGCTCTCCATGGCTTGATCCCCCTGTTTTCTTATAGAAGACAGGACCACCATCCTGGGGATGGCAGTACCCACAAGTCTGGACCCTCCTACATCAATCGCTAATGAAGAGAATGCTCTAAAGCTGGATCTCATGGAGGCATTTTCTCAATTGATATTCCTCTCTTTTAGATAACTTCATCTTGTGTCAAGTTGACATAAAACTACCAAGCACAAATTAGCATGACTCTTGTGCAAGTATGACACAGAAATTTGTGAAGCATTCCATATTTTTTTATTAAAGCTGCTGGGATGACATAAAAAAAATTACTACCCAGCCCAGAGATTTTATCTCAAGAGGAAGCTGAACTTGGCAATGTGTGATAATCGTCTTAGTTGTTTTGGTTTTGTAAGATTAAATGTGTCATGGAGAGAACCTGAGACCTCCCACCACATTGAAATATCTGAGTTCCTGAATACTGGCAAGGAAAGAGCATGGGGAAAGCTGTATTGTCATTTCAGTAGAAATCCCATGTTTGAAGCAGTCATGAAGAGAAACTGAAGCTTGGCAACATATGGCAAAGTACCCTTTAGAGAGAGGCCAGGGAGCCAACTGATGAAGTGTAGCTTCAGACAAATCAGAGATCCTAGGATGTGGGAGATTTCAGCACCTGAGGACAAGAATGTGTTTGGAATAGAGCCGTTCTGAGCCCTTTGGACAAGATCTGTGTTTTGACTGAGCCAGAGAAGGGGAACGTCTCAAATCTTTAGAAACCCAGCAGATTATGAATGAGTGCAAGAATCTAGATACTGATTTTCAGAGCATATATTTACACTTTTGAACTTTGATTTTTCTTAAACATTATATATTATCATCTTTCATATATATATATATATATATATAATCTTTCAATTCTGAAATAAAAAAATATTGATATGCTTTGTATTTAACAAGAGATCGGAGTTAGGAAACTTGTTTTTTTTTTCTTTAAAGGAACTTAGACTTTTAAATTTGGGAGGATTTTATTTTAAGAATTTTGTAAATGTTGAAGTTGTACTATATTGTAATATTAATGTAAGTTTTTGTTCACAAACAAGGAAAAGAGAGTTGTGGTTTCATTGATATGCTTGTGTATTAAAGTTGACAAGATAGTATAATGTGTGTGCGCGGATGCACGTATATGCATGTGTGTGTATTTTTCATTAACTTTCAATAATTCAAAAATTTATCATGACATTCTCCTTATTGTGACTTTTATATGAGTCAATGGTTGTCACTCATGCATGTTTACTATAAAAGAGAAGCATAGATTGTTGTATCTTAATAACATTTACAAGTATAAACACTTATAAGACTACTAAAATTATACCTACAAGCACACACCTACACACAAGAAACACACTCATAGGAAAAACAAAGAGATGTAGAGGGACAAAGTACATTTCCTTATTACCATCTCAGAAGTTACCCTGGCTTATTTTCCAATGACTATCTTCCTTCCACAAATATATTTGTTACATTAATTTTCAATATCAAATACCATTTCTAGTTGAGACCTTTGTGTAATTAAAATCAGAACATACTCTTTGGTATCCAATGTTTTCTTATCACCAAAAATGCTCATATCATATTGTTTGTATTACTACAAATTATTAGCCTATAACTTTCAATATATTTATTTATTTATTTATTCATTTTTGACAAATATTTAGAAAATATAAATTTCTACCTGCTATTCATTATACTGAATAATATAATAAATATGTTTATGATTTGTCTCCTAAAATAGCACATAGTCTATCTGTCTGGAATAATAACATAATCTATGAGAACTTAAAGAAAATATTTTGTGCAGTGTTTTGCACTGAATATCTGCTTATAAATCTACTTCTGATGGCTTAATGCTTCTGTCATTTTGAGGAATAGGACTATTTAATATGGTTTGACATTTGTAGCTCAAATGTGTCAAATGAGGCATAAATTATTTTTGAATATTGAATACCTTCATTCTAAATCTCCTAGATTTAAAAGTCTCATTAGCTTCCTTTTGGGTACCTAATGGTGTTTCTTTCAGGGGTGAAGGTAAAAAGAAAAACTTTCACTCTTAAATTCAGTCCTCCCTATCAGATCAGCTTATTGAACAATTTTAGCTTGGCATGAAGAATATAAAATTTGTAATAAATTACAAGGTGGCTTTTATTATTATTTTATTAATAAATAAAGCTTGGGGATTAGACATTAGGTTATAAACCTGATAGATCTATAGATCAACAAGAGTCAAATATCAACTGCCCTTGTAATAAGAGTGGCAGGCCGGGTTGCGTCCCCAGCACCCCAGCCGCCTGACTAGCTTATGCCCTGAAATAACAACACACAAACTGTATTCATTTAAACACTGCTTGGTGGCACACGGAAACTGTATTCTTTTAAACACTGATTGGCCCACGAGTTCCAGCCTCTTATTGGCTAGCTCTTACATATTAATCTAACCCATTTCTAATAATCTGTGTAGCCCACGAGGTGGCTTACCAGGGAAGATCTTAACCTGTGTCTGTCTGGAGTGGGAGAATCATGGCGACTCCTAGACTCAGCTTCTTTCTCCCAGCATTCTTTTCTGTTTACTCCGCCTATCTAAATTCTACCCTATCAGAGGCCAAGCAGTTTCTTTATTACTTAACCAATGAAACAACAGATAGAAAGATGACCCTCCTCCACCTTCCTAGGTCAAAAAGGTCTGCTAATCCTTCCAAACCTCTCCTTCCTCCCTATGTCTCTCTTTCTTCCTCTGGGTCTGCCAGAAAACTTTATGATTTATTTTGGCCACCTGAACATGGACTCTGCCCTGTGAATCAAGGCTTAACTCCTTTGGCAGGCTTGGAGTGAAAATACAAACAGATCTCCTGGAATAAAATTATTTTTCAAGATATCTTTAATTTTTCAATTTATTAATTGTTAAGTTCATTGGGCAATTTGAAAGTCATTCATCAAGAGGCACAGTTTTCAAGGGATAATAATGTAGCTAGTGTGCATTATTTTTAAAATTAATAGGAATAATATATGATGTCAAGCAAATGGATTTTATTTGAAATATGAGTTATCACTTAGTACATAGCATAATTTGAAAGTAAGTCATATTCATATTTAAATTTTTGTATATAAATGTGTTGCTTAATGGTTGTAATATACCTTGAGAATTCCATCAGTAGGCACATTTGTTCCTATATCAGAATCATATAGTTGAATCAAAGAAGGCCAGACTGCTGGTCACTAGCTCCACAGAATGTCTGGACATAATCAAGAAAATATAAGCCTGTGATTTATGAGAGTACTGCCATTATAACACAGATTTTTGTAAGTGGAAATAGGCTCTATAATATATTAAACAAATAGCAGAAAGTAGATAAACTAGAAATATAGTCAGTTTTGGACCATTATCACAATAAATATTCATAATTGCAAGTGGAGTGGCAATAGATTATGTTAATATATTAATTCATTTTGCATATATATAAGCAAAAGCAGGAACAACTATTTGCTACTTAATCAAAAGTAAGCAGAAGAGAAACATTTCGATTTCCTGATATATTTTTATATGTGTTTTTGTTCTATTCAGTAACTTGGGCTTTCTCCTGCATTGTTGTTTTGTAACCTTAATTGTTTTACCCATTCTGATTGAAATAAAATGTTCATTAAAGTTTAGTCAAGCAATCTGAAACAGATTCCTTCCAAACTACACTTAGAGATAGAGAATCAGCATATACATTTGAAGTGATTAATGTGGCTAAGGTCATTTGTTTCTCTGAAGAATATCACTAGAAGCCGGTAATTCACAATGAAACGGAATAATAAAGAAAGCATTGTGTTTGCAGGAATCAAACAATGATTGTTGTGTAATTCAGGAGCAGTTCTGAGAGGCATGCCTGAGCTAAATCATGTCAATCTCTTCAGAACTCCATCACTGGGCAGGGCACATGTTTCAGTGTATAGAGAGCTTGTCATGCAAATATGAGGCCCTGACTTGGGGACTAGAACCCACATAAAGTCAGTAGCAGTAATACAACTGTGATTGCATAATTTCTACAGTGAGAGTGGAAGCAGAGACATGCTAATCTCTCAGGGAGTCTGTTAAAAAAGGTGGAAGGTAAGCACCGGCACCTCGGTTTGCTCAGACCTCCAAAGGGGTTCATATGTCTTGGGAGGCATGATTATATGCTCAACCCACCACACTCTCCACTCTCTCATACACACACTATGCTACACATATATGTGTGTGTATGCATATACATATATACACATACATATGTGCATTTGTATTCACACACACACACACATATATATATGTATATACTTGCCATCACATTGTTATACCCCTATCCAAACTAATTAAACGGCAGAGAGAGAATATGCAAATTAATAAGATCAGAAATGAAAAGGGGGACATAACCACAGACACAGAAGAAATTCAGAGAATCATTAGATCTTACTACAAAAGCCTGTATGCCACAAAAATGGAAAATGTAAAAGAAATGGACACTTTTTTAGATAAATACCATTTACCAAAGTTAAACCAGGACCAGGTGAACAATCTAAATAGACCTGTTAGTCGCGAAGAATTAGAATCTGTTATTAAAAACCTCCCTACCAAAAAGAGCCCAGGACCAGATGGCTTCAATGCGGAATTCTACCAGAACTTCCAGGAAGACCTAATACCTATACTCCTTAATGTATTTCACAATATAGAAACAGAAGAGTCATTACCAAATTCCTTTTATGAAGCTACAGTTACTCTGATACCAAAACCACACAAAGACTCTACCAGGAAAGAGAATTACAGGCCCATCTCACTCATGAACATTGACACAAAAATCCTCAACAAAATACTGGCAAACCGAATCCAAGAACACATTAGAAAAATTATCCATTATGATCAAGTAGGCTTTATCCCAGAGATGCAGGGCTGGTTCAACATACGAAAATCTATCAATGTAATTCATCATATAAATAAACTGAAAGAAAAAACCATATGATCATTTCATTAGATGCTGAAAAAGCATTTGACAAAATTCAACATCCCTTTATGATAAAAGTCTTGGAGAGATTAGGGATACAAGGGTCATACCTAAATATAATAAAAGCTATATACAGCAAGCCGACAGCTAACATCAAATTAAACGGAGAGAAACTCAAAGCCATCCCACTTAACTCAGGAACACAACAAGGCTGTCCACTCTCGCCATATCTCTTCAATATAGTGCTTGAAGTTCTAGCAATAGCAAAATAAGACAACATAAGGGGATCAAGGGGATTCTAATTGGAAAAGAAGAAGTTAAACTTTCGTTATTTGCAGATGATATGATAGTGTACATAAACGACCCCCAAAACTCCACCAAAGAACTCCTACAGCTGATAAACACCTTTAGTAATGTGGCAGGATACAAGATCAACTCCAAAAAATCAGTCGCCCTCTTATACACAAAGGATATGGAAGCAGAGAGGGAAATTAGAGAAGCTTCACCTTTCACGATAGCCACAAACAGCATAAAATATCTTGGGGTAACTCTAACCAAGGAAGTGAAAGACCTATATGACAAGAACTTTAAGGCATTGAAGAAAGAAATTGAAGAGAATACCAGAAAATGGAAGGACGTCCCTTGCTCTTGGATTGGGAGGATCAACATAGTAAAAATGGCAATTCTACCAAAGGCAATTTATAGATTCAATGCAATCCCCATTAAGATCCCAGCAAAATTCTTCACAGATCTTGAAAGAACAATAATCAACTTTATATGGAAAAACAAAAAACCCAGGATAGCCAAAACAATCCTATACAATAAAGGATCTTCTGGAGGCATTACCATCCCCGACTTCAAACTCTATTACAGAGCTACAGTAATGAAAACAGTGTGGTACTGGCATAAAAACAGAGAAGTCGATCAATGGAATCGCATAGAAGACCCAAATTTTAACCCACAAACCTATGATCACCTCATTTTCGATAAAGGAGCTAAAAGTATACAATGGAGGAAAGAAAGCATCTTCAACAAATGGTGCTGGCACAACTGGATATCAACCTGTAGAAGAATGAAAATAGACCCATATCTATCACCTTGCACAAAACTCAAGTCCAAATGGATCAAAGACCTCAATATTAGTTCGAACACACTGAACCTGATAGAAGAGAAAGTGGGAAGCACCCTACAACAAATGGGCACAGGAGATCGCTTTCTATGTATAACCCCAGCAGCACAGACATTAAGGACAGCATTGAATAAATGGGACCTACTAAAACTGAGAAGCTTCTGTAAAGCAAAGGACACTGTCACTAAGACAAAAAGGCAACCTACTGACTGGGAAAAGATCTTCACCAACCCTGCAACAGACAAAGGTCTGATCTCCAAAATTTATAGAGAACTCAAGAAACTAGACTTTAAAATGCTAATTAACCCAATTAAAAAATGGGGCACTGAACTGAACAGAGAATTCTCAACAGAAGAAGTTCAAATGGCCAAAAGACACTTAAGGTCATGCTCAACCTCCTTAGTGATTAGGGAGATGCAAATCAAAACAACTTTGAGATATCATCTTACATCTGTCAGAATGGCTAAAATCAAAAACACCAATGATAGCCTTTGCTGGAGAGGCTGTGGAGGAAGGGGTACCCTCATCCATTGCTGGTGGGAATGCAATCTTGTGCAACCACTTTGGAAATCAGTGTTTCGGTTTCTCAGGATATTCGGGATCAACCTACCCCTGGACCCAGCAATACCACTCTTGGGAATATACCCAAGAGATGCCCTATCACATGACAAAAGCATTTGTTCAACTATGTTCATAGCAGTATTATTTGTAATAGCCAGAACCTGGAAACAACCTAGATGCCCTTCAATGGAAGAATGGATGAAGAAAGTGTGGAATATATACACATTAGAGTACTACGCTGCGGTAAAAAAAACAATGACTTCTCGAATTTTGCATGCAAATGGATGGAAATAGAAAACACTATCCTGAGTGAGGTAACCCAGGCCCAAAAAGATGAACATGGGATGTACTCACTCATAATTGGTTTCTAGCCATAAATAATGGTCACGGAGTATATAATTGGTGAACCTAAAGAAGCTAAATAAGAAGGCGAACTCAAGGAAAAACATATAATTATCCTCTTGGCTATGGGAAGTAGACAAAATTGCCGGGTAGAAAATTTGGGATCTTGGGGGTGGGGTGGGATGGGATTATCGGGGGATGGGGAGAGAAAAGTGAGAAGGGGAGGATAAGGGAAACTTGGGGAAACAGGATGATTGGGATAAAGGAAGGTTGGATAGGGGAGCACGGAAGCACAATTCTTAGTTAAGGGAGCCACCTTAGGGTTGGCAAGAGTCTTGAACCTAGAGTGGCTCCCAGGAGCCCAAGGCGAGGTCCCCAGTTAGTTCCTTGGGCAGCTGAGGATAGGGAACCTGAAATGACCCTATCCTACAGCAATGCTGACGAATATCTTGCATATCACCATAGATCCTTCATCTGGGGATGGATGGAGATAGTCACAGAGACCCACACTGGAGCACCGGACTGAGCTCCCAAGTTCCCATTGAGGAGCGGAAGGATGGAGAACATGAGCAAGGAAGTCAGGACCACGAGGGGTGCACCCAACCACTGAGACAGTGTGGCTGATCTATTGGGAGCTCACCAAGGCCAGCTGGACTGTGACTGAAAAAGCATGGGATAAAACCGGGCTCTCTGATCATGGCGAACAATGGGGGCTGATGAGAAGCCAAGGACAATGGCCCTGGGTTTTGATCCTACTTCAAGTTCTGGCTTTGTGGGAGCCTAGCCAGTTTGGATGTTCACCTTCCGTGACATGGACGGAGGGGGGAGCACCTTGGACTTTCCACAGGGCAGGGAACCCTGACTGCTCCTTGGACTGGAGAGGGAGGGGAAGAGGAGTGGTGGGAGGGGGAGAAGGGTGGAAGGAGGGGGAGGGAAATGGGAGGCGGGGAGGAGGGGGAAACGTTTTTTTTCTCAATAAAAAATTAATAAAAAAAATAAAATAAAATAAAAGAGTTTGGCAATGACTCTTCTGTTTAAAAAAATATTAGGGAGAATTATTTGGGAGATAAAATGACTCTGCACTACATTTAAAATGTGTGATTATAATAACAACAAGGAAAAACCAGCATTATTTTCAAAGCAGTTATTTATATCATATAATAATTAAAATTATATTTCAACATGTATATATGAAATATAGTGCCAAGATATTACATTTAAATAAATTAAAATTCTGTAATAAATTGAGAGGGATAACTAAGAAAGAAACTATAAATAAAGCATCAGGCATTTTATGTAAATATTATGAGTGTCAAATATTATACAGAATTGTATTATTGATTTTTAAATACTTCAGTGAAAGAATTTAGAATGTATACAAGATTAAATAGGGTGAACTAAAATGTGCTTTGGCAAACAAGTACAAGATTTACATTTACAAAATTTCCATTCCATGAAAAATATTCTGTGCAATCATACCTGTGTGGAAGTCTTGTTATCATTGTCCTCCTCCTCTCCATCCTCCTCATCCTTATTCTTCTTCCTTTTCTTTAACAAATTTATAAATATTTATTCTATATATTGGTCATATCATCTCAACTTTCTCCTACAACTCATGTCAACCCACCAACATACACAGCTCCATCAACTTTATGTCTTTTTCATATGTTATACGGTAACAAAATAAGTCCAATTAGTGCTACCTGTACTCACATGAGTGTAGGTTTTATCCTATGTGGCACATGCAATAGACCAATGAACAAAACACCTCCAGAAATAAAGTGACTGTCCCTCCTTAGGCAGAAATCTAATGCCATTTTCTCCTGTGCTCAGGTTGGCACATCAAGCATCAGGAACCATTTCTTACTCCATCCTGTATTTTGTAACCTGTTTGATCTTGAAAAATCTTGTGCAAGTAGCTGCAGGTGCTCTGAGTTCATGTATGCAACAGATATTTGATGCAAAATGACATAATTTCACATCAATTATTTTGTCCTCCATTTCTTAGATTGTTCATGGCCCTTCTAAATTTATTTCCCTAAGCCTTGAAGGGGGATAGTGATGGTATAGCTGTTCTCTCCACAAGTATCGATAGTCAATTACTATCAGAAATTTGAATAGTTATGTGTCTCTGAATTAACCACAGAATTCTCCATTCAGAAATGTCTCTGACCAAGACTGAAAGTGGCTCAATTCTATGGCTATTATCTTTATATTTTGAAGGCAGTTTGACAACATGACCACAGCATGTAGTATCAATAATCTCTTCACACAACAAATTTTGTTTTCAAAGCTAACGTCTGAAAATGGATAGTCACACATAGCAGATGCTTTAGTCTTTGAAGCAATTTTATGAAGTATAGAACTATGTTGTTTTTACATTTCATAGAACTATTGTGTTCAATTAGTTAAAGAAAGCTTGTTAATATTGAAGGCTAATAATGTATTTAATTTTATGTTTGGACTTTTAAATATAATTATTTAAATGGTTATAGTTTTTAATACTTTAAGATTTAAACCATAGTCTTAAGTTTTCAAATTTAAGATATCAAAATTTAGTGGAATATGTTATAAACACTTATTACTGAATTGTGTTTTATGAAGAATGTTGTTATTTTTCATTGGATCTGACCTGGAAATTCATTACATCCCACTAAGTTACTTAAGAACTATTCATTTGACAAGAAGAAAGTATAGCTATGGCAGGGAGAATGTTTTTCTTTGTTAACCAAATTATTTTACTTTATTTTAGAAGACCTTTGGCAAATTCATAATAAATAACTCCTTTTACGTAAAAAGTGAAAATTGCCATATTTAGTATTTGTGGAGGAAAGGTGAGATGACCCTGTGGTTGTGTGTGTTCTTCTTTTTAAAAAAGAGCTAAGCTAGAACTAGCACTCGTGAGAATAGATCAGTCATTTAGTTCAGGATTACCGCCAATTCTTCCTTACCCCTTCTTTCAAGAATACTTCTGGATCTCGTCTTAGTTCATGTACTTGCTGACTTTAAAAAAAAAAATATAACATTTTTTTCTATCACAGCTGTAGGAAAGATGTTCAGCCTAAAAGGCCTAGCTTTTTATAAAGCAGTGTCATTATGTTTAGCAGAGAGACTTGTACAGGAAACAGAATTCCCTATTAACTAATTTCTTAGAGCTTTACCTACATATCCTTTCACAATGAAGATTGTGTTTCAACTGTGCATTTGCCAGGGATACATATATTTTATCAGTTGTACTTCTGAACAGACAGACTTTCACTTCACACACACACACATATATATATGTTGCCTTTTGTCTTTATTACAGTACATTCACTTCCCTTTTGTAAATATGTTTGGGCATGTTATTATCAAAAAGTGATGCTAAGTATCCTCAGTAGTGAGATTCTTAGTCTTGAAAAGTGTTGCTTTAAAAGGAGGAGGATTTTTAGTACAGCCACTCTTTTCTCTTTATTGGGGACATTTTTTTCCCAGACAAATGGCAATTAGAGCACTAATGTGTTTTGTCTGCTGCCATTGTGAATCATATTTTTAAGTAGTTAAAAACCTGTCTGTTACCAGAAGACAGTAACAAAACTGAGAAATAATGAAAGAAAACAATTTCTCATGAAATCGAGTAAAAGCTGTCAATCTGGAGATATGAATATTTAAATGTTGTACAATGAATATTAACATGTATGCTCATTAGCCTCTCCTTTTCCTTCACAGCTTCTCTTGACACACTTCTCCATCTTTCAGCTACTGTGAAAGTACTGCATTTCTACTCATTTAAGAAATACAAAGATGAGTTAATGGCTTCAGTATAAATTAATGAAATTGAGTTATAGTTGAAATAATTTCATAAAAAATTCTAAGGCAAGCGAATGCCAATAAAATGTTCTACCCAACACCAAAAAATAAAGGACATCTACTCTACAAATTAATTGCAGTACAGTCATCAATAATTATTTTAATACCAAACCCAGACAAACACAGGATAATAAAACTATGAATTAATGTCCCAAACAAACACAGACATAAAAATCTTCAACGAATCAGTGAGACACCATTGATTCACGGCCAGAGGTAAATGTGCTAAAACTTTGCTGGTAGGCCATGACCTCATAGTAATAAACAGATGAATAGAAATGGGTTAAATTAAGATATAGGAGTTAGTGAATAAGAAACTAGAGCTAATAGGCCAAGAAGTGATTTAATTAATACAGTTTCTGTGTGGTTATTTTGGTTCTGGGTGGCCAGGATGAACAAACAGCAACTTCCCCCTACAAATTGGCGCCCACATGGCCAAACAAATCCACTTGAAAACCTGAGAAGGCTTGAAAAGAAATTCTCATATACCAGGATTTGTAGACAATGAATAATGAATATAAAAAATGAATAGCAAAAGTAAAAATAAAAAATTTGAAAGTACTATTACATGTAATGTTTCAGGAAATATTTTAAAGGATTTGGAAAATTTACATTTACTGATCTATAAATATTTATGCATAGTATTATAACCAAGTGCTATTTTTTAATATGGTTGTATACATCAGCTGAAAAGATACATAAGGTCAAGACAAGTATAGCACTTACAAAATTGATTGAAAAAATATGATGATAAATCCAAAATAGAAATTTGTATTATACTTAAGAACAAATAATACTCAACCTATTTTCAAATATTATGCTAATATAATGATTATGAATTTAATAATAATAAACAAAATTAATAAATAATAAATGTACAGGAAGTAGTGAATTCTACACAAAAGTAAATCTACTATTGATTTTGTAATATGAAAGTTTTTTAAAGTAATGTATGAAATTAAAAATGAAATAGGCATTTGAAAACGTGCAAAATTAAAAAAGATTAACTATTCACAATCTGTCTTCTAATTTTACTTACTAAAGTATCTAAGTGCCATGATTAGAGTCATCTAATAGTAGGCATTTACAAATATTTGGGGAATAAAATCATTTAAAAGTATGAAGTGTAAATATATATCATTTCTTTATTTATTTTAAGGATAAGGTTATATTTTAAAATATAATGATGTATTAAACATATTCTAGTATATATGACAATTTCTATATTACAGTAGAACACAATGTACTATATTTGTGCTAAACATAGTCACTCTAATGTGCACATTCATGAATAGAGAACATCAGTGTTCTAATCCCCAGATGGTAGAACTGTAGGAGATCTTCATCTTACTGTCATCTCAAAATATTTGAATTTTTTTACAGTTATTTAACTTCGTATACATTCATGTTGAGGTATTGCATACCAAATATGATTTAATATATAAAATAGTTCATGTTGATAATGTACTTCAAAATTGCACATTAAAGTGACATAAATATCAGACTTCACTAAGCCATTAATGAAGGAAGTAAGCATGACTAAAAATAAAATTCTATAGGAAGAGCCCACAGATAAGATTCAAGAAATTTTTAAAAATGTAGGATCTCAGTAAGACTATTATTTTTCCCAAAACACTACATTACTTGGCTAAACTATTTATCACAGTGGTTTCCAACTGTTCTCTCTGCATGTACATTCTCCCTTCTCATTCTTTCTCTACATAGCAGCTGGGGTGGGGATTAATACATAAGATAAGACATGCTATTTTTCTTCTTGTACACTACATTACTTCCTGTGTCTTTCAGGACAAGAGAAAAGTCTTTAAAATTGTCCTCAGGGTCTTGCTGGGTCTGAAGCCTTTCTCTCACAATTCTATGAATGTTTTGTTCCATATATAAAAGATTTCTCTGATAATTCTGAAAAAAATAGAAGACACCAACAGGAAATTTTCCCTATGCAGTTTTCCCATCTTATTATAACTGATTCTTAAGGAGTAGATAATTTCTACATGCTACAAGTATAAATATATATATATATATATATATATATA
>JABTXL010001072.1:1705270-1803112 GCA_025134845.1 Neodon shergylaensis
ACACACACACACAAAGGTCCTCTGCACATAAACATAAACCTCTCAAATATATAGATATAATTAAATGTATATGTGACAAGTACAAATATATATAATATGTCTATTATACTTCTGCATTTTATACCCTATGTATATATCATGCCAACACATATGTGTGCAGGCATGCAATTTCACTACTTGTTTCTGGTAAATCTTTAGCTTTGATAAAACCATGTCTAAAGGTCAATGCTTGTTGTTTCATTGGACAAACATTTTTGTTCCTGATATGACAATTTAGAAATCTTTCATGTTCATAAGAATGAAAGAGTATATATTTATAGGCATGTTACATAGAGAGGGTTCTTCCTACTTCATTAGAAATATTTGACAATTGATCTAGTAATTACTCTAAAGCATAATATTATGATTTTTGTTTTTATTTTACTTTGTATATACAGAGATGGTTTACTTATTTGTATGACTGTGCACCATTTACATGCCTGGGGCTGTTTGGTATCATAAGGAGATATTGCATTGTATGTAACTATAGTTTTTCATGCTTGTGAGGTACCATATTGGTATGAGAATTTGAACATGAATCCTCAGAAAAAGCGACATGTGCTCTAAGATACTGAGCTTTCCCTTTAGCCTTTATTTTAGATTTCATTTGGATAGTAATTCAAATGTGTATATGTCTATATATATGTGTGTGTGTGTGTGTGTGTGTGTATTTCTATTATAACTGATGATATAACAAATATACATATTTGTTATATCATTATTTAAAATAAAAATGATTATTGAAAATATTGATTTTGAACCTAATAAATTTGTACCTTTATTAAAATTCCACATGTAAGGGACTAAATATAAAACTACTCTTCAATATTTACAGAAGTACTGAGATCACTGATCAATATGTAATATATTAGACTGTTTTGAGATGTATTTTAAATTATCAAGTATATGTTCAAATGATAAAAGTATTTGACTATTATAATGGAGGCATGCATTTCTCTAGCTTTCTGGACATACATTTCTTCTTATTAAATTTAAACATTTGGAAATTTTCTCCTTTGCAAAGAAGCTGTTGGTGACACAGGGGATGTAGCTCCATTGGTAGAGTGCTTATCTAACATGCATGACTACATAACACTGCAAAATAAATACATATAGATAACTTCTGCCACTCTAACCCCAATGTAATATACTAAGATACTATCGGAGCGATAAGTCACAAACTTTGTTCCAGTGATTTAAATTAGCAATATACTTATAATGGTAATGGTATGATGAAACATTCATGAAGCATAGTTTTGATTCTTTACTTCTAGTTTTGAGGCCATTATTACTAGAGTTATATATAGTTATAGATATATAAAACTAGATCCTCTTAGTTGCTGAGAACTTAATCATCTTTTCTGTTTCCAAATATTTTACTATAATCTAGCTAATAATGCAAAATCATCCCACATTAATCTTGTAATGAAGTTATTTTGATGTGTAAACATTTATATAATATGTTAATTGTACTTCATATAGAGTAACATACATTTCTATGTTTTCTAATAAATTTTGTTTAGGTTAATTTTCTTTTTAGAAAGTGAAGATAAACATACTATATATGAATATTTTTTCTAATGTGGAGCATTTGGTCATAACTGAATATATTTGGTCATAAATGAATAACCATACGTTTTTTGAAATAGTAATTTTAAACTTAAAATGAGAATATATTTTTAAAATATAATTTTCTCTAATTGCTATCATAAGTTAATGGAATGATATTTTCTGAAAAACATTTTTATACTCCAAAGAGCAAGGGCTTTTCATTCTTTGCCACTACGTTAATAATATGCCTTGTTGTAGTTTGGATAAGAATGGTGTCCATATGTTCATATATTTGAGTGCTTGATTCTCAATTTGTGGAACTTCCAGAGAAGGATTAATTGATGTGGCCTTGTTGGAGGAAGGATGTCATTGGGATAGGCTTTGAGGTTCAAAAATTCTATTGTCGGATCTTTGTGTTTCACGTTTTTGGATCAAGGTTTAATCTCTGACCTACTGCTGCAGTACTCTGCTTGTCTGTCTGCCGATTGCCAAAGTCCCTGTCATGATGTCACAGAGTCCCATTTTTGAAACATAAGCCAAAACTAAATGCTTTCTTTTGTAATTTGCTTTTATCATGGTGTCTTATTACAATAATAACGAAGCATATATAATACTTCGAGATCATTTAAGGCTATATATCCTGCTATTCTACTGTTAAGTTTAAATGAACTTTAAGAAAGCAATATAATCATATTTTACTACCCTTGATTTATCATACCATCAGTTTTTTAGAACCTAAGCTAAATTCATAGTTTTAATCTTGTTTATTTTATTTAAAAAATTATCTTTTTTTCATTTTACATACTATGTCCAGTTCCAACTCTCTCCTCTCCACCTTTCTCCCACCCCACCCCCATCCACTTTTCCCTACTCTATATCTAGACTGAGCAAGATATCTCTCCATGGAGAATGGGTTCAAAAAAGCCAGTACAAACAATAGGGATAAATCCAGGTCCCACTGCCAGTGGCCCCACAGTCGGCTCCTGCCATAAAACTGTCACTCATATTCTGAGGGCCTAGTTTGGTCCTATGCAGGTTCCTTCCCTCTCTTTGCTCATATTCTCACTTTACCCACTCTTTGAATGGACTTGGGGAGCTCAGTCCAGTGCTCCACTGTGACTCTCTGCTTCTGCTTCCATCAGTGGCTGGATAAAGTTTCTATGGTGACATTTAAGATAGCCATCAATCTGACTACAGGGTAAGGCCAGTTTGGTCACCCTCTCCACTATTGCTTAGTATATTAGCTGGGGTCATTTTTGTGAATTCCTGGAAATTTCTCTAGTGCCAGGTTTCTTGCTGGTCCCATAATGTCTCCCTCAATCTAGATATCTCTTTCCTTGCTCTCCATCTCTGTCCTTCCCCCATCTTGAGATCCCACTCCCACTAGTTCTCCTCCCCTTCCCCTCTTCCCCTCCACCTTCCCTTCTACCCTCTCTTTTCACTCCCACATAGCAGCATTATTTGTAATGGCCGAAATTTTGAAACGAACTAGATGCCCCTCAAGTAAAGAATGGATAAAAAAAAAAATGTGGTATATTTACACATTGCTTTTTACTCAATGGTAAAAAGCAATAAAATCTGGAAATTTGTATGCAATGGATGGAACTAGAAAAAACAATTCTGAGTCTGTTAATCCAGATGCAGAAAGATGAGCATGGTATGTATTCATTCATAACTGGATACTAGCTGTAAAGCAAAGAATAGTGAGCCTATAGTCCACAACCCCAGGGAAGCCAAGTAACAAGGAACACCCTAAGAGAAATATATATATTTCCCTGGGAAGGGGAAATAGACAAGGTCTCCTTAGAAAATTGGGAGCATAATTTTAATCTTAAATTATGTATTTTCTAGAATAATATATGAATGTATTGTGATAGTAATTTTTCAAAACAAACTAAAAGTTGAAAGCAGCCTTTAAACAAATACCCAGAGCCACATTGCGCACCCAAACTTGCTTATCCCCTTAAAACTCTGAACTCTGAAACACAGCTTGCTACAATACAGAGAGGACCAAGAGGTAAGTGACCAGCCACCCAGAGGGGCATCCTACTCTCTAGGACCTCCATAGTGGGGCAAAACCCCAGAACCCTCCCCCAACTGCCTCGACATCTCTAGCCAGGTAGCAAGAAATTTTCTTGTGGGTAGATTGCCTAAATACCCACTCCCATCCACCAGACCCTACAAGCTACCATCCCTATCCCACCCCCAGACTCAACTATCCCCTTGCAGCCTCAGTGGAACTCTGAAACACAACTTGCTACAATACAGAGAGGACCAAGAGGTGAGTGACCAGCTACCCAACAAAACATCCACTCTCTAGGTCTTTTCTAGTGGGGCAAAACACCAGGCATCTCTCCCATCTGCCTCAGCTTATCTAGCTAGCCAGCAGAAGAGTTTTCTGCTGAGAGGACCAAGAGTGAAACTCTAAAGCATAGAGTGAACCAAGAGAGCAATCCAGGAAAACAGACCAAGAGAGCAGGCTAAGAGAGACCTCAGTAGCTCCCTGAGACACAGATATTGACAGTACACAGCAGACCAAGAACAATTCCCAAAGACTCAGACAGGAACTACAAGGATTTGACACAGCTGGCATCAATTGAAGGGAGAGATGGGTAGACATCAATGCAAGAACCCATCCAATAACCTACAAAACAACATGGAAACACCAAAACCCAGTGGTTACACAACAAGAAGGTGGATTATCCCAACCTAGGAGAATCAGAAGAAAACTATTTTAAATGTAACTTTATGAAGATGGCAGAGACCTTTAAAAAAGGAAATGAAAAACTCCCTTAAAGAAATGGAGAGGAAGACATACACAAATTCGAAGAAATTAATAAATCACTCAAAGAAAAACAAGAAAAATATGAGTGAAGCAAACAGTTTAAGAATTGAAGACTGAAATAGAGGCAATAAGGAAACACAAACTGAGGGAATTCTGGATATGGAAAATCTGGGTAAATGAACAGAAACTACAGATGCAAATATAACCTATAGGATACAAGAGAGGGAAGAGAGAATATCAGGTGGTGAAAATATTATAGAGGAAATCAATTCATTGGTCAAAGTAAAGATTAAATCCAACAAATTCTTAAAACATCCAAGAAATCTGGGACACCATGAAAAGACCAAACCTGAGAATAATAGGGATAGAAGGAGAACTCCAGCTTTAAGGCACAAAAAATATATTCAACAAAATCATAGAAGAAAACTTTCCCAACCTAAAAAAGTTTATACCTATGAGGTACAAGAAGCTTACAGAACACCAAAGAGACTGAATCAAAACACAAACAAAACCAAAACTGTACCCTCACCATATAATAACCAAAAATGAAAAACATACAGAAAAAGAATTTTAAGAACTACAAAGGAAAAAGGTCAAGTAACATGTAAAGGCAGACCTCTCAGAATCACACCTGACTTCTCAATGGAAACCATGAAAGCCTGAAAGTCCTGTGCAGATGTGTTGCAGATACAAAGAGACCACAGATGCAAGCACCAACTTCTATACCCAGCAAAGCTTTTAATCATGATTGAAGGAGAAAACAAGATATTCCATGACAAAATCAGATTTAATCAATATGTATCAATCCACAAACCCAGCCCTACAGAAAACAATAGAAGGAAAACTCCAACCCAAGAAAGCTAACTGCATCCACAAAAACAAAGGCAGCAGAAAACTTCCCACAACACAATGAAGGGAAACATATAACCACTACCACTGAAAAATAACAGGAATTAACAACCGCTGGTCATTAATATCTCTTAATATCAATGGACTCAATTCATCTATAAAAAGACATAGGCTATGAGAATGGATATGAAAACAGGATCCCGCATTTTGCTGTATACAGGAAACACACCTCAACCTCAAAAACAGATATTACCTCGTAGCAAAAGTTGGGAAAAGGTTTTCTAATCAAAAGGACCTAAGAAACAAGTGGATGTAGCTTTCTAATATTTAACAAAATAGATTTCAAACTAAAATTATTCAGAAAGGATCTAGAAGAACACTTTGTACTCATAAAAGGAACAATCCATCATAATAAAGTCTCAATCCTGAACATCTATGCTCCTAATACAAGAGAATTCACATATGGAAAAGAAACATTACTAAGACTGAAATCACACATCAAACCCCACACATTAATAGTAGGAGACGTCAAGGCAACACTCTCCCAATGAACAGATCAACCAGACAGAAACTTAACAGAAAAGTAAGAGAAATAACAGATATCATGACTCAAATGGACTCAACAGACATCTATAGAACATTCCACCCAAACACACATGCACACACACACACACACAAAAGAGAAATAGGAGAAACCCCTGTATCTTATCGGATCACCATGGTTTAAATTTAGAATTTAACAACTGTACTTTCAGAAAGCCTACAAACTCATGGAAACTGAACAGTCAACTACTAAACCACCCCTGGGTCAAGGAAAAAATAAAGAACTTATAAACTTCCTGGAATTCAAAAAAATGAAGGCACAACATACCCAAACTATAAGACACCATGAAGGCAGTGCTAAGAGAAAAATTCACAGCACTAAGTGCCCACATAAAGAAAGTTTAGGAAGCTCACATTAGTGACTTGGCAGCAAACCTGAAAGCTCTAGAGCAAAAAGAAGCAGATGTACCCAGGAGGAGTAGAAGACAGGAAATAATCAGTTTGCGGGCTGAAATCACAATAGAAGTAAAGAAAAGAATCAATGAGACAAAGATATTGTTCTTTGAGAAAATCAGCAAAATAGACAAACCCTTTGTTGTAATAACAGGAGCGGCCTCGCTAGCTTATGCCTGAAATAACAACACACAAACTGTATTCATTTAAACACTGCTTGGCCCATTTCTATCTAGCCTCTTCTAGGCTAAGTCTCACATCTTAATTTAGCCCATTTCTAATCATCTGTGTAACACCACTAGGTGCGCTTACCGGGAAGATTCTAGCCTACGTCCATCTTGGGTTGGAGCTTCATCCCGTGTGTCTGCCTCAGAGAACAGAGCTATCTCGTCTGCCAGGGAGAGCGGAGCATGGCTTCTCTGCTCCAGAAAGCAGGGCTGTCGAGTCTACCCGGGAGAGCGGAGCATGGCGTCTCTGCTCCAGAGGGCAGAGCTGTCAAATCTGAGCTCACCTCCTCTTCCTCCCAACATTCTATTCTGTTTACTCCTCCCACCTATGTTTTAACCTATGAGGGCCAAGCAGTTCCTTTATTACTTAACCAATGAAATCAACAGATTGATATATGACACTCCCACATCAACCCTTATTTAAACTAATTAAAATACAGAGATAGAACATCCAAATTAAATTATGTACATAACAATAGACACTGAGAAACTCCAGAGAATCATTAGGTCATACTACAAAGAACTATGCTCCACAAAATTGGAAAATGTAAAAGCAATGGACATTTTTCTGGATAGATACCATATACCAAAATTAAGTCAAGACCAGGTAAGAAATTTAAATTGACCTATAAACTGCAAGGATATACAAGCTGTCATCAAAATTCTCCCGATAATAAAAGCTCAGGGCCAGATGGTTTTAGTGCAGAATTCTACCAGAACTTTCAATATAGCTAATTATTATACTCTTCAAGTTACCCTTTTACCAAAACTACACAAAAACTCAACCAAGAAAGAGAATTACAGATCAAATTCACTCATAAGCATAGATGCAATAATACTCACTAAAATTCAGTCAAACTGAATCCAAGAACATATCAAAAAAATTATTCAACATGATCAAGTCAGCTTTATCCCAGAGATTCAGGGATGGTTCAACATACAAAAATCTATCAATGTAATTAATAATATAATATAGTTGAAAGAAAAACCATATGATCATTTCTCATTAAATGCTAAGAAAAATCAACAAAATCCAACACCCCATCATGATAAAGTTCTTGGAGAGATCAGGGATACAGGGAACATATCTAAACAATAAAAGCAATATACAGCAAGCTGACAACCAACATCAAATTAAATGGAGAAAAACTCAAAGCAATTTCAGGAACAAGACAAGACTGTCCACTTTCTTCATATCTCTATAACATAGTTCTTGAAGTTTTGAATATAGCAATAAGACAACAAAAGGAGTTCAGGGGGATTCAAAATGCAAAGGAAGAAATTAAACTTTTGTTATTTTCAGATGATATAATATAAATGAACCCAAAACTCTACCAGGAACTCCTACAGCTGAGAAATACCTTCAGTCATGTGGCAGGTTCCAAGATCAACTTCAAAAAATCAGTAGCCCTCCTAATATAAATGATAAGGAAGCTGAAAAAAAAATCAGAGAAACACTACCTTTTCACAATAGCCACAAATAACAAAAAAAAAATATTATGGGGTAACACTAACCTAAAAAGAGAAAGACTTTTCAACAAAAACTTTAAGTCTTTGAAGAAAGAAGTTGTTATGGGTTAATTTAAGTTGTTACAGCAAGTTTGCTAGAGGGGTGGGATTTGAGGTTTAAATACCCTTGCAATATCCAGTAGTTCTTTCTCTTATTGCTGGATGCAAAACTTTGAGCTAATTTTCAAAACTTCTGAAATTGTAAGCAAGCTCCAATTAAATTTTTTCTTTTTGCTGTGGTCATAGTTTCTTTAAGTGTTTGGCTAAACATACTTAGCTACTCTTTAGACTTTGGAAGAGGGAAGGAATGTAAAATGCTAATATTATAATGTGTTAGATTTTAAATCTTGGAAATGTCAGCATACATCATGATCTGAAATGTTTACTAATCTATGTATATATGTAGCAAAGTGAATTGAAATGTTTTATTCTTTTTCAGTACTTCCGCATTTACTTCCTGATTTTATCCGAATTTCTCTTTTAATATTGCCTTCATATATGAGTGTGCTAACAAGAACAGCAATTTGTAATGTTTTCTCACATAGTTTGGGGGAGACATTGAATTACAGTAAATAATACAGAGTTTATGAACTATGATAGTGAATTGAGCAAAAAAGCTTATTAATAATAATTTACGCTAATAGTTTATACTATTTATATATTACTGCTCTAATTGGCACCATGAACATGAAAGAGCAAGGCCTGAAAATGAAGCAGTCTGAATTCTCATGCAATAACCAACTTCATTCAGAGAATCAGATAATTTTTTACTCTGAGAGTTAATAAGAGTAACCTGAGTAACATTTACAATCACAAGGACAAGTTGCACATGGCAAAACCTTGTTTTTCCATACAGGCATAGGAAAAACAACAGCTGACAGAAAATCAATTCTGGGAGGAGCACAAAAACACATTCCAAGAACAATTCTGTTTTTTTGAGGAAACTGGCGTCAAGACTTTTGTCTTGTTTACTTTGAATTTTCTCACAATCAGTCAGAATTTTCATGACTTCATCCTTGGACTGTGTTCTGACAGTTATTTAAAGAATACTTTCTATAACTATTTTATATATCTAGAATTATTAAATAAAGTTGATTTCTTTTATTTTTTATACTATAAAATTCTGATTCCATTTTTCAAAGTCAACGATAAACAACTATCAATGAGTTAGAAGGTTTCTAGGAACTTAAAAAAAATAAATGACTATATGTTTTTCTTTGGTCATCTTCCTGGATATTATCCTTGATCAGGCGATGAAAGGTGACAGAGATAGACTCCCACATTGAAGCACCTGACTGAAATCCCAAGGTCCAAATCAGGAGCAGAAGGAGAGAGAGCACGAGCAAGGAACTCAGGACCGCGAGGGGTGCACCCACACACTGAGACAATGGGGATCTTCTATCGGGAATTCACCAAGGCCAGCTGGACTGGTTCTGAAAAAGCATGGGATAAAACCGGACTCACTGAACATAGCGGACAATGAGGACTACTGAGAACTCAAGAACAATGGCAATGGGTTTTTGATCCTACTGCACGAACTGGCTTTGTGGGAGCCTAGGCTGTTTGGATGCTCACCTTACTAGACATGGATGGAGGTGGGTGGTCCTTGGACTTCCCACAGGGCAGGGAACCCTGACTGCTCTTAGGGCTGATGAGGGAGGGGGAGTTCATTGGGGGGAGG
Source organism: Neodon shergylaensis (assembly GCA_025134845.1). Taxonomy (NCBI): domain Eukaryota; kingdom Metazoa; phylum Chordata; class Mammalia; order Rodentia; family Cricetidae; genus Neodon; species Neodon shergylaensis. Next base: position 1,714,908 of record JABTXL010001072.1, read on the forward strand.
GGGAGGGAAATGGGAGGCGGTGGCGGGGAGGAGGCAGAAATCTTTAATAAATAAATAAATTAATAAATAAAAATAAAAAAATAAATGATACCTCAGAGTATTTTTCCATGATAGTACTTGTACAGGGGTCTACAGAATTCCTCCATTTCAAGTCAATGTAAAAACTAAAGCCATTCTTTAATGAGATCTTGAAGTTTCAGTTGAATCAATGAGTCATGAGGTGTCTATGAGAATTGCAGGCAAATTCTACAGTTTCTGGTAAACATAAGTAGAACCGACGTTTTCTAATTATTTTATGATTTTTTCAGATAATTTTTATGTGTTCTTTATCAGATAACAGTTTGCATTTAATAAAAATACTTTAATATATATATTCATCAATTCTGTAAACTATAAATTTAACATTTTACTCATAGACAAACCAGAAATTTGAAAGCACATTCAAAATAACAGTCTTCAATTCTTCTTATCTTTTATTTTATGCAAGATATCTCTGGACTTCCCAATCTATGACACAATTTTCTTCATCCATAACCATGCATCAGGGAATCATCTGGTTCTCTATAGCTTTTAATAATGTATGATTTGCCAGACAGTTAGAAAAGCAAATAATTGACTGCAAGTTGTCTAAATTTTGGACATCCTAAACAATGTTTCTGTTTCTTATATGAAATTATCCTCCTTGAGAACTAGCTTCATAGTATCAAAAAGTCATTTATAAGTTGTGAAGGCAGGAAAAAAATATAAGATTAGCACCCAGTTGCGATGCCTGTGAACCACAATAATGGCAAGCATGTCAAGATACTAAAAGATGAAATAGTAGTGTTTATATCTCATTGATAAGCAAAAGCTCATTGAGGATTGGGGAAATCATGCCTGATACAAGAATTCCAGCCAATATAATATGGCTACTAAAATCTTGAATCTTAGAAATCCTACTACTTCTTCTTTCTTAAATCAATTTAATTCCTAACTGTTTTCTGAACACTTATCCTTATACCGACAGATAAGTAAAGCTGAGCTCTCTACTCTCATCAAACCAGCTTCTCTTTGCAGAATATAAAGACCATTACCTAAAGCCACAACTGGTTAAGTGATGGTAAAAACCAGAACGACGATCGAGTGGAGATGAACATGACAATGTAGTCCCATAGTAGCTCAGTTGGTAAAGCATGAGACTCTTAATTACAGGGTCATGGGTTTGTGCCCCACGTTGGGTACCATTTGTTGACAGAGGATTCTGTCCCGCCCAATCCTGCAGCCTTTCAGTCCCAAAGAAACAGGCAGAGGCCTACATTAATTATAAATTGGATGGCCTATTAGCTCAGGCATCTTATTAACTATCTCTTACATCTTAATTAATCCATAATTCTTATGCTCAGTCTGCAATAAATGTGTGGTGGTTTGACAAAAAAAAAATGGCCCTCAAAGGGAGCAGCACTATTAGGAGCTATGGCCGTAATACTGTGGGGGCAGCCTTTGAATTTTTTTTTCTCATACTTTTCTCAGTGTGACTGCTAATTTACTTCTTTTCCCTGCAAGATTTAACACTCTCAGCACCAGCACTATGTCTATCTCTATGCTGTCATGCTTCCCTTCATGATTGTAATGGAGTGAACCTCTGAAATTTTAAGCCAGTAATCCTCAATTAAATGTTTTCTTTATAAGCGTTATAGTGGTCTTGGTGTCTCTTTATAGCAATAGTAAACCATAACTAAGACAGAGTGCCTAGTCCCAGTTCATAGGTCCACAACACAAATCCTAGACATATTTTTGGTAAGAAGAGAATAGGGAGGCTGGAGTAAATGTAAGAGTCAGGGGACTTAGAAATCAGCTCTCAGATTATTTTATTTAGATACAAGTGGGGAACTTTACCTATGGAATCTGAACCTTGCGACTGCTTAAAAAAATATTAGAATAATGACAACACCAGTTGACATGCTAGAGTAGATGTGGGAAATCTCACTTGGTCTCTCCCATAGATAAAGAGTTAGAAACAACTAATCACTGGTGAGAAACAGAATTATATGTAAAGATGAGCTCCATAATTGGTTATCTAATGGTAAGTGCTTAGTCCTTTTAAATATATATATATATATGTATATATATCCAGCAGTATATACTTATATATGTTTACACACAAATAAATATATATATATATATACATAAAATTTTTTCTTATTAATAATAATTACAGAAAAAGTATCAATGAATTTTAAGGTAGGAAGCTACTGATATGAGAGTCATTGAGGGTGTTGGATAAAGAGAAAGAGCTGGAAAATTATGTCATATTTTAATTAAAATATTGATTAAGGATAAAATTACTTTAAGAGCCTTAATAACATTGTCTAAACTATCTGAAGAACTTAGAAAAATACCATACTTTCAAGCTATAAGTATGGAAAAGGTACTGCCTGTTTTAACACAACTCTTATGGGTAAGGAAGAACCTTAGTGTAGGTACCAAATGGAAACTTCATAATATTTTCCTTTCATTAGCATAGGTACTGTGGGAGCTCCTTCCGTTCCTTCAGCCAATAGCCTTTGAGATTCCAGCCCACAGGGGTGTGGTCTCTTTTGCTTTAAAAAGCAACAGTAGCCCTCCTCTCTCTCTCTCTCTCTCTCTCTCTCTCTCTCTCTCTCTCTCTCTCCCGCTTTGGATTCTTGTTCTGGCGACTAGACCCCTTTCCTGGTCGTGTAGATGGTGTTCTATAAGTATTTTCCCCTCAAATAAATAACACTTTTATTAATAATAATTCCAAACTGGTGTGGGATTGTTGCAAGCATTATCTGGCGCCCAACATTTGGTTTTAGAACCATCCCTACCCCCATACCCTGGCTCAGCTGCCTGCCTCCAGCATGGTTTGGCAGCCCTCCCTCAGCTGTGCCTGTGTGTGGATTCAGCAGTTAAAAACTCTAAGCCTCCCGGGATCCACAGGGTTGGACAGTCTCTGCCCATTCTTTTCTGAGAGGGTTTTAAATTCCCCTTGCATATTTACTAAGGATAAAATTACTTTAAGAGCCTTAATAACATTGTCTAGCATATCTGAAGAACTTAGAAAAATACCATACATTCAAGCTATAAGTATGGAAAAGGTACGGTCTATTTTAACACTTATGGAGAAGGAGGAATCTTAGTGTAGGTACCAAATGGAAAACTCATATTTCATTTTATTAGCATAGGAAGTTAATTAATAAACATATGATATCTTATTCCTACGTTCTGAGTTTTACCATACCCAGCATTTTAGCATATACATTGCATTATTAGTGACATATTAGCTTCCAGCATAGCTAAATTTGTATTGCCATATTCTATGTATATTTGCTTTCTATACTCCTTTCATCTTTCTTTCCTTTCCTTTTCTTCTCTTCATTTTCCTTTCTCACCTCTTCTTCCTCCTTTCTTTTTCCCTTCATTCCCCTTTTCTATCTCTGAATTTAATTTTATTTTGTCAGTAATTAGTACCCTCATTTTCTAGGTATCCAATGTCAGATATTGAAGATCCAATTTCTGACGTAACTAATCTTGCATATAAGATATCAAATTTCAAATAATATAAAATTTCAAGTAAGTTTATCATTCTTTCAAGGCCCTTCCTTTTTTTCCAAGATTGCCAACTAGCTAAGTATCTTTAAACACTGTGAGTCCAGCAATTGCCGTTTGACTTAGTCTTCTTATTTCTGGAAAGTATTTCATTTAATCGTTTCTGAAAGTTAGAACAAATATGACAGCAATAAAATATAGTCTATGTAGAGTGTCTTATAGCAGGTGAATTTTCTCTTTATACTAAATATGTTGCAAATATAAATTTAAATGAAAACTCATTAAATAATTTGAGTTTCATGTTTCTAATAATGTGCAACAGATTTGAAAAGGCAAGCTTCATGGATTACATCAGCTGGATGCTAGAACTCTAACTTGTTGCACAAACAATACTATTTATTTCTCTGGGAGCTATTGACCTGTTCTTGTTTTAATTTTAATTCAAACGAAGATCTAATGAAGAATACAGTAGATGCTCTACAACATTTTCAATTACACATTCAGTTCGATGGTTAAGTGTAATTTCTATAGTCCATGCCTCAAGAATCAATGACAAAAATCTATAATAAATGTGAAGTTAGCTCACATTTACAATATTCATTTATACATAAACATAACCTCAGAATTGAAAAACTATTTCTGTCATACATCTCAGCTGAATGTAAAATTTTAACACAGAAAAATGACACTTAATAGTCAAACTATTAGGATTTTACAGTGAGGGCGATAAAGAGCACAAATATTGTTAAATTTGGTAGTTCACTTATTTAATTTTGGTCCATTTCCTTTTTACAATTTTCAGTAAATATTTATTAATTAATATATGAAATATATAGAAAAGACATTTGAATTACATATCTATTCACTGTTAGTCCTAAGCTCTTTGCTGATCAAAGGAAGCTGTTTTACTTTTTCTTTATCCTCATAATCTGATATAGATCTTGCAAGATATCATGGTTTTGTGAATAGTGATTGAATGAGTGTATCAAGTAAAACTTTGCTATACAAATGTAAATAAATACAAAGAGGAGTAAAGTAAATAATCTAATAAAGATAAAATTCAGAAATCTCATTCTTAACATTTACTTGGTAGGCTATGGAAATAGTATTATGAAAGAGTTTTAGATAGCATTGAGACAGACTTGCATTAGTGGAATTATTCAAGTGTACAAGGAGGTTAGAACCAAGTAAATGCTATCGAATTCAAAATTAATCTATATCATATATAAATATATATGTATATATATTTAATATAGAATATTATATATGTATATTTATAGTAAGAGATTTATATAAGATATTGTCTTACATGCTAGTAGATCTATAGTTCAAGATCTATAGTTGGTAGAATAAAAGCTAATGGTATAAATTCTACTGAAAGCCCAGTGTGAGGGGGGTTGATGACTTGGTAGGAGCATGAGTATTTACCATCTTACTTATGTTTTCAACTTCATTTATTGAATACCTCACGAAAGTAACATAAGTGCTTGCTTTGGAACACAGTTTAAGGTACAATACATCATGGTGAGAAGTCATGGTCACAGGAGCTAGAAGTAACTGATTGATTATATCCGTGATCTGTAAGAAATGACACAGAGAGATAAATGATAGCACTTGACTCACTTTTTCATATTTATTTATTGCAGGACCATTTTCCTGACACATGTTGTCAGACACAGTAGTTGGGTATTCCCGTTTCAATTAATATAATCATAATTATATCCCATAGAAATGTCCAGTGGCTCATTTTCCAGATAATTCTAGATTCCAACAAATTGACAAGCGAGATTAACCATCACAACTCCACCTCTTCTCTACATGGGAACAAAACATATTTTCTTGAAATCATAACCTGTCATAATTAGCTTCTGTTTTCAATTCGACAGACTTGCAAAAGGGACTAAAAAATTTAAAGAATTTCCTCTATCAGATTGGCTAAGGACCATGACTGTAGGGCATGTTCATAATTGCTAATTGACAGAGGAGAGTCCAAAAACTGTGGTTAGTGCCATCCTGAGGCAATGGAATTGAACGAAATTAGGAATGTAGTTCTACAAGCCAGGGAACAGCAAAGCAGTAAGAAGCCATCCTGCATGATCTATTTCATTTCCTGCCTCAAGGTTCCTGCCTTGAGCTCCTACTCTGTCTTCCCTCAATAATGAACTGTGCTATGTAATGTAAGACAAACTAACCTTTTCCTCCTCAAAGTTGCTGTTCGTTAGTGTTTTTTCCACAGCAAGAGAAAGTAAACTAGAATATAAATTGGTAACTAATGTACTAAGAGTATTTCTTTGAAGAATCAAGCCATGATTCTTTTATGGGAGGATTGTATATGTGTTTGGAATTTTGGGGCTAGAAAAGCCATTGAGTGTTTATAACGTAATGGAATTTTCTGTGAGAGCCTGGATGATAAGAATACTGAAAGAAATTCAGCAATGAGACTAGCTTGTAAACTAGCAGAAAGAAACAAAGATTCTATTGCTGCTGTTTGTGTAATGTTTCCAATTATGAGTCTGTGGAAAAGAAACTTTACTTTCCTGGGAAAACGGATGCTGAATAGCTGGAGCTGAAAAATCAACTGTGTTTACGGCTGTGTCCGTATAAACTATCAAGTGCATTGCAAGGTACACTGTAAACATAAAAGTATTCCTTCAATTACTGAATTGTGATTTGATAAAATTAATAGGGGTATATTATTCTGTCATAATATCAAAATAGTACACAGGAACAAATATTATTTTAATATCAGTGAAACATAAATAAAACATGTAAGCAAAGAAATACAATATTGATATATAGGTGAAGGTAAATATTCTTGGAAGCATTTCTTTGTGGTCAGTACTGAGAAGGTGTGGTAATAAAGTGGCCACTGCTTGTTCTTAACCTGGAAGTCAAACTTGCTAAGACATAAGAGTATGCTACATGTTATTGGTTTTGAACGTATAATGCTATCCTTGAGAGCAGATGAGAATTGGCACTGTGAGGATTCAGGAGAAGCCATTTTTGAAGTTGCAACCATAGTTCCTATGGAGACTGCAGAATACTGCGGATGCCAGAATCAGAACTTCAGGATGAGCATTAAAGACAGCAGTTGATATTGGGCGGAGCCTGCCACAGTCTACAGGACAAGCTGTCTGTGCTGTGGATGGATGGAAGAGCTGACTATGTGGAGCTTTCCATATCCTTTGGAGGTCAAACAATGATGAGTTCCAGATGTTGTCTTGAGGTTTTTTATAGTGTTGCATTTTAGCTTTGCTTTGATTTTAATGCAGTTGGGCTCCATTTCTCTGCTCTGTGAATAAGAAACACTGTACCTTATGTTATATTTATAGGAGCTTGGAGTAAAAAGACATTGAATTTTAAGGAGAACGTAGCCTTGTTTTGTACTGTCCCTTTTCTAAAATGGAGAGTTCACTTGTGAGTACTGCATTAACATTATTTCCACACTTCCTAGGATCTGTCTATTCTTCTGTCCCGTCCACTCCACTTGGATTAAACTATTAACATGTCTGTTGACTTTAAAAAAAAACATTTATTTATTTATTTATTATGTATACAATATTCTGTCTGTGTGCATGTCTGCAGGCCAGAAGAGGGCACCGGACCTCTTTGCAGATGGTTGTGAGCCACCATGTGGTTGCCGGGAATTGAACTCAGGACCTTTGGAAGAGCAGGCAATGCTCTTAAGCACTGAGCCATCTCTCCAGCCCATCTGCTGACTTTTATATTGTTAGGGGATATAGTAGGATTCAGTCCATCAGGGCAGTACCATCCTTTGGAAGGTGAGCTAGGGCTGGATAAGAAAGCCAGCTGACCAAGTCCTAGATAGTGATCCAGTATTAGCATTCTCCTTTGGGCTCTACTTCAGTTCCTGCCTACAGAATCCTTCCTAGCCTTCCGATTTGACCCCCTTCAATGTTGGACTGCAAGCTCTTGGATAAATAAACTCTTTCCTTTAAAAGGGTGCTTTTGATTAGTATTTTTTCAAATTTATTTATTTATTTATTTATTTATTTATTTATTTATTTATTAAAGATTTCTGTCTCTTCCCCACCGCTGCCTCCCATTTCCCTCCCCCTCCCCCAATCAAGTCCCCCTCCCTCGTCAGCCCAAAGAGCAATCAGGGTTCCCTGCCCTGTGTTTATAAAGAACATTAAGCCAGACATGAACAGCAATGCAGTAAGTAGTTTTACCCATGGACTCTTTTTGATTTTCTGCGCACATAACTTTACTTTGAGCTCCTACGTTGGCCATTCTGGATGAAGCATGACCATGAGAAACTATGAGCCAAATAAATGATTTCTCTCTCCAAGTTCTATTTGAACACTATTTTTAATTTTTTAAACTGCAACGGAAAACAAATGATGATATCTATTGCCACTTTTTTTTTCCCAAAGTTTCATGTTTTTTTAATGATAAAAAGTGTACAATTCAATTTTAAAAGTATGCATATGCTTCAACAACTCCAAAAGCTTAACAGTACAAAGATCATATTCTATCTCTGATTCAAGAAAAATTTTTAACTGTAATGTTCTATAAAATTAAAAAAAAATACTGCATTCTTCTAACACATAATGGTGCAGGATAGACGCTCACATTACAAAATGAAAAAATCAAGTACATCAAAGAAAACAAGACAAGACCAAAATCCCACAGGACAAACACCAAATCCATCAGTCCTATGCATTCATTCTTGAGCTCATGATGAAAATAGGGAACTTAGATACCTATAAGTCTCCATTTCTATCACCTTCTACACACACACCCTCTGCCTAAGATAGCTTTACTCCATGTCTTTGGCATACCTAGGTCTCTTTCTTCTGATCTTGGTATCACCAATATTCCAATGTCTCCACTGAAACTTAGTCTTCACCCACATAGGTTCATGAAATGGACTTTCAGGGACCCCTTCCATAGATTCTGATGCTGCAGAACACTGGATGGATTCAGCTGCTCACTGAAACTATAGATCAGGATTCTTTGATACTTAAAAATCTTTATCATCCTTATTTAGCCAACATGATTAAGAAAAAGCGACCATATTTTTTTGGCAAAATGATATGTAGATTAGCTTCCTTAGATTATAACTATATCAGCTTCCATGTGTTGACACCGAGGAAACATTTCACAGATATAAGGTAACTCCCTTAAAATTAAATTCTTTTTTTCTACATGAATTTGGATGTCTATAAGATGGAGTCTCCAATTGATGTGAATTTACTCTGAAGATGTGTTTTCTATTGTATCAGTAACACAGTTCATCTCCAGTCCTTAAAATTACTTTAACAATTGCAACTTTCTCAGGATTTGTCTAAATGCTATAACGACTTAATTTTTTCCTGCCAAACAAGTTGTTCAATTATCTCAAAATTTAACTTTGCACCAATTCTCAGGACACATGCAGAATGAAACCCAATTTCTGGTAAACATGATACAGATATCTCCAAAGGTTGTTCTTGAGAGAGTCCTTGTTTTCTGATTAAATGTTCTGAGCCTGGCTTTCATTGTGAGTATTTCTGCCAGTGTTCATTCTATCTAAACTTTCACTATGATTATCTATTAAACTCTGCTCCCAGCTTACAAGGGATTTTCTAACTCAATGTGGCAATGAACAACGTGGTCATGTTACTGGTGCATGGGATCTGAACAGTGTATCTTTAGGTTCTTGCCATCATATTCAAATAATTGAAAGAATGGGTCATAGAAATTGCAGATTAGTAGGGAACTTTATTTATAGTGAAACAGCAGCACCGATCGGAAAAATACGCTTACAAGATTGACAGTAGGCCACATGAGTAAAGATGCTCCAGGGCTCCAATTATTATTTGGGTTTCTTTTTTATTTGGTTTAAAAGAAGTTAGAGTTTTATTGTTAAGGGACAGAAAATGAGAAATTTTCTATTTTGATTTATAAAATAAATTACATAACATTTCTCTATGGTGCATATTTGATGGTACACCTGATTTTTTATCAGATGCCTGACTAGTCATACATATGCATAAGTAATAGATTCTCTCTAAAATCCATATTTTAGGACAAAATTTTTCTTATAGGACATGTAACAAGAACCCTTTTAGGCTAGATGAACCTTTCTATTCTGGTGCACATGCATAAGAATACAATTTGCCCAAATTTGATGGTAATTAAGCGAAGAGAAACATCACACAGTTCAGAGTGGGCTGTGGACTGTTTGATGCAGGCAGGGGTTCCAGGTTGGCATCAGGTATATTCTTTGGGGAGGGTTGAGTGTGAATACTATGTAGGGTTAAATTCTCTAGAATATCAAAAATATTAGACTAGAACAAAAGGTCCAAGTCAAGACAAATACATGGTAGATAAACTACTTTCTATGCTTGCCTGTTTTAGTCAGATTTTTCAAAGGAACACCCTCACCTCATAGTATTAACTTTCTGACTTACTTTTCCGGTTATTTTGGATACTTAGTATAGAAGTCTAGAGAGATGACTTATTGGTTAAATGTTTTTAGTGTTCTTCCAGAGGTCGAACTGCAGTCCCTAACACATGCATGGGGTGGTTCCCAATTGCCTGTAACTCTAGCAATCCAATCACCTCTCTAAGACCCCACAGGAACCTTCACTCACATGTACACATCCAAACTAAAGATAAGGAGACATAACTAAGATAAAAGAATAAGTACCACAGGGAAGCAATTTAAGAAAAAAAAGTATGTATTTGGCTCACAGTTCAAGGCACATTCCATAACAGCAAACAAAGAAAGGCAGAAGTTTAAAACATCTGATCACATTTCATCCCTTGTCATGAAAAGTGAATGTTTGTGTTTTGCCTCTCACTGTGTCTCTTTCCCTCCACTTCCCCACTCTTCCCCAGGATCCTATGTGAAGTGACATCCATGGTGGGAGATCTTATCCACAGTTTCAAGTGTCTTTGACCTAGGTAATCCTAGATTACATCAAGTTGACAACTGAGATTAGCTATCACATGTAGCATAAACAGTATGCACAGCTAAAAGGACAATCTTCAATATGACAAAATAATAGTTTGTGAGACTTGAGATGGTAGAAATTTTCAAAGAAAGCAATAAACCTATGTGTTGGCATGAATCACATAATAGTAGTGTCTTGTTCACCTTGAAATGGTCACTTTTCAACATACAGTGTGTGACACATTAACACTAGCAATGCAACTATTAGTGTTATTTAAAACACATGTTGAGATACCAAGAAACACATTAGCCAATATTTGGGTAATTCAGGATATGGCTAAGTTGTTATATAAAAATGATCTATTGTTTTAATAAATTGATGGCAAAAAATAATGTCTGGGCATAATCAAGATGAAGGAACATTTACTAAAATAAACATAGTCATTTTTTAGGACATCAATAGAAAATGTTTATTGATTAATGAAGTATTGGAAAAGGCTGAAAGATTGTGAAAGTGATTACTTTTAAATTTTTTATATATTTTATATATATACATATATATGTAACATGTTTATGTCAAATCCATCCCCATTTCCTATCCTCAAATCACTCCCCTCTCTCAATAACACTTTTACTTCTAAACCTTGTGTGTTCTTTCTCTTTTTTAATATGCACTGAATTTAGTATTCTCTGTACATGTATGGGTATGGAATAATTAACTGGATAACAATTATCCTCTCAGGACCTCATCCCTCATAAAATTCACCACACCCTGCAGCATCCATTAAACTCTCAGACAGGAATAAGAGACTTCATGAGCCATGTTCACAGCCATGCTGAGAGTCTGTCTGACTTGATCTACAACTCTTATTGATGCAGTCCTGCCCTTGGGAGCTTATGTGAACAGTTTTCTGTTATGTCTATGGAATACTTTTAATAAAGTATCTACTCTTTCTGGATTTTACACTATTTCCATCACCTCATCAATGAAAATTTCTGAACCTACATGAAGAGATTTGATACAAAAATCCACTTCAGGCTGAGCCCTCTAAAGTCTTTTATTCTGTGAATGTTGAATGGTTGTTGATTTCTTTTTCCTTCTTTTTACAAACAGCTTCTATCACAGACATCAACAATATACACACTAATGAGGATGAAGAAATTTGCACCATATATTGACCCTACACAAAGTATAAAAGGCAGCTAAGAAATGCTGAGAGCTTTATATTGACTTATGTGTTATTTATGTGTTTAGTAATATATATGTATGTATAGATGCATACATATATAGCAATAATTAATATGTAAGAAAATTTCATAGAATATGTTTTTCATTAGATACTTTCCTGTCCCCCTTATTCTTCCATATTATCCTTTTCATCCACTCAAATTATTGTTCTTCCTCTCTGTTAAACCAAAAACACAAGAAAACAAAAAAACTGCTTTTTCTAAGGGTAATTTTGCTTTGGTGTTATTAGAGACATAGAAATAGAATAAGACATCCAAAGACATTTATTCTAAAACTTAATTTTTGTTTTAATTTATATTCATGCTAATGATATCACAACAATTCCTGAGTGATCCTTCAAGTCAAAGAAAAATAGCTATTATTTTTTTTACTGGAACTGTCATATATAGTAACTCTTGTGATCAACAAATGACGATAAACTTCCATCTACTGAAGGTACTCATACTATACAATTGACATTTTTCTTTGACTTGACGGATCACTCAGGAATTGTTGTGATATCATTAGCATGAATATTAAGGAAAACATGAGTCACACAACAAATTCCTATTTAGAAAGATATCACTATGAATTAAAACAAAAATTAAGTTTTAGAATAAATGTCTTTGGATGTCTTATTCTATTTCTATGTCTCTAATAACACCAAAGCAAAATTACCCTTAGAAAAAGCATTCTCCATGAGTTGAAAGCTTCTTAACATGAAATATATATAGCTTCAATTTCATTCAAGACTGTTGTTGACCAAATGAAGCATATCTTTGAAAGATATCATTTTGATTCCCTTTTGCCAAAAGCCACATATATAATATTCTATTTTCACATTGCTCCAAAATTTATAGTAGACATAAATATTGAAAATGACTAATATTTTATTTAAAAATCTTTGTCTATAGGAATGCTTCTTTTGAAATGTGAAAATGGGATACTAAATATATAATACAATGTAGATTCACAAAAGCGCACTTAAGTAAAATTTCTTCTTGCAGGTTTCGGGGATTAAATCCTGGTTATTAGCTGGACATATGGTTTAAGCACTTAAGACCTCTAGCTATACATCTTGTAGACCTTGATTCCCAGCATCCATAGAAGGCTCACACTCATCTGAAGCTCCAGTTCCAGGGGATCTGATGACATCTTTCTGGCTTTAAGAGCACAGCTAGTACATGTTGCATGGACATAAGCACACAAAACACAGATGTGCAAAAATAAAAATAAACGTGGAAAAATAGCAAAGATGCTGGTAATGCATGCTAAGCCAGTGTTATGCCACTGATGTATATTCCCAGCTACTCAAGGCCTGCTTTTCAAGTGCTCTTGTAAAAAAATAAATATTTACACCCCAACAGAATGAGTATGCACTCCTTTCAGTTTAGGTTGAATCCTAATCTCTGTTTAGACCAGTGTGCTAACTAGCTTTATGCTAACTAGACACATGTAGCTAGAGTCATCTGAGAGGAGGGAACTTCAACTGAGAATAGGCCTCCAAAAGACTGGGCTGTACATAAGCCTAAGGGCATTTTCTTGATTAGTGATTGGTAACAGAAGGCCCAACTTAAGTGGGGCTAGTGGGACCAGGATTTAGCCCTTGTGCTTGAACTAGAACTTTGGAGTCCATTCCCTATAGAGGGATATCTTGTTCAGTCTAAATGTAGGGGAGAGGACCTTGGTCCTGTCTCAAAGTGATGTGCCAGACTTTGTTGACTCCCTAATGGAAGACTTACTCTCTCTGAGGAGTGAGTGGGTGGAAGGTGGGCGAAGCTAGAGGAGGGGAGAGATAAAGAACTGGGATTGGTATGCACAATGAGAAAAGATTGTTTTAAAACATAAACAAAAAATACAAAAAAAGAAAAAGATAGATAACCATCATTTCCTGAGATGAGGAATTTCTCTTAAAGAACCTACTCTCAAGACAGACTTATTTTTTGAATGAACCATGACCACATCAAAGAAAGAGACATTTTCCTGCAGTGCTTTACTTTATCTGAAGAAACACTTAATATCCAAGAGATGAGTCTTCCATGTCTTGTTTTTCTCTAATAGTTTGCATAAATATTTGCATAAAATGGCATAAAAGAGAAAGTAAAGAAAGTAGTTTTCTCCAGACAATGAGTCAAAATATTATAATTCATCTCAATTTTATTCTAATGCACATTATTTATTTAGTCTTTATAATGTTTTACTTGCGTGTGTATCTTTGTATGACATGTGTAACTAGTGTTGCCAAAAGAGGGCATGGGATCAGCTGAAACTGGAGTAACAAGCAATGAGAGAAGCCATGTGGGTGCTGGGAAATAAATTTGAGTTCTCTAAAAGAGAAGCAAAAATTTTTAGCCACTGATCCATTCTTCAGGCCTCCAAAATAAATGCATATGATAAATTTCAGTTAAATATAAATGTAATTTACATGTAGTTTAGGAATAGATATAAATTACATGGATGGATTAATAAATGTATAGAGATAGCAAATTTATTTACATTTTATCTCATATTGAAAATTACTATCTTGCTTGAAATATTTCAAAATAAATATATTTTTATATAGTTTTGATAGATGAAATATCTTTTTCTAGACTTTAAAAATAAAGATTAGTGTGATAGGGTCTTATTTATATTTTACTATGAAAGCATTTTTACTAAGTTGCAATATGGCATTAATGCCAATAGCTTGTTATCTTATTTATTTATTTATTTATTTATTTATTTATTTAGGATTTCTGCCTCCTTCCCACCACCGCCTCCCATTTCCCTCTCCCTTCCCCAATCAAGACCCCCTCCCTCATCAGCTCAAAGAGCAATCAGGGTTCCCTGCCCTGTGGGAAGTCCAAGGACCACCCACCTCCATCCAGGTCTAGTAAGGTGAGCATCCAAACTGCCTAGGCTCCCACAAAGCCAGTACGTGCAGTAGGATCAAAAACCCACTGCCATTGTTCTTGAGGCATCCTCCTGAATATTAACCTTCATCGGGCGATGAAAGGAGACAGAGACAGAGACCCACACTGGAGCACCGGACAGAAATCTCAAGGTCCAAATCAGGAGCAGAAGGAGAGCACGAGCAAGGAACTCAGGACCGCGAGGGGTGCACCCACACACTGAGACATTGGGGATGTTCTAATGGGAACTCACCAAGGCCAGTTGGCCTGGGTCTGAAAAAGCCAGGATAAAACCGGATTCGCTGAACATAGCTTGTTATCTTTATCACCTAATCAAATGTATCAGTAGAAAATAAATGAGTCCACTTCATTTTACAGTGTATGTTTAAATTTACTCAACAAAATACTGGTGATGTTAGCCCTTTTGCTTTAAAAATAGCCTCAGCAGTATATGAAACTATCATCTTTGAGCAGATCACATATTTCTGATTTTCAAATGTCCCTGATTTTCTTCCTAAAATTATCTTATTATAGACTGTCGAGATTGTACTCAGTATTCTAAGAGGTATCAACAAAGAACTAAGATTCCAAAGTTGTTTTTCAGAGGCTAGGACTTGCTTTTTCTGTAACATATAATAATATAAACATGCATATTTTGTATTGATAAACACTATATTACTCATGCTTTATGTTTTAGTTAGTCTTAATAATGACGGTTGTTACTAGTTTTGAAATGCAGGAGAAATCTCCTTCAGGAGAGCCATATGTAATGAACAGGACAGCACCTTCTGCAGTCAGAGTCCTCTTACAATGTTCTAGTATGAGATATATTTCCAGAAGAAACATTACTAGTCATTGGTACAGATAAATTCAGAATCCTCTACAGGATTTCAGTTCTTATGAGACTAATCTATGAATAACTTCTGTATTGGAATTCTCTGCTGAGCTAGCTGCACCTCTCAGAGCTATTGACTAAATCTATTATTACCAAATTTATTTTCTTTCCCTCTCTTTCCCCTAGTGTCTGGAATACTATCTAAGTTATATAATTTTGCCTAGGTAATTTTAAAATTAGTATAATAAAGCAGTTTGTAGTAGCAGAGATAATTCCTCTAAGAAATATTTAATTTCCTTTTTTGCAGTCAGATTGCTTTTTTTTTTTTTTTGAGACAGGGTTGCTCTGTAGTTTTGGAGCCTGTACTGGAACTAGCTCTTGTAGACGGGCTGGCCTATAACTCACAGAGATCCTCCAGCCTCTGCCTCCCGAGTTCCAGGGTTAAAGACATGCACCACCACCGCCCAGGTAATAGTCAAATTTTTAATGGGAAAACAGAAACTTCATCACTTAATTTATGGAATTTCAAGCCGATAGATATTTGTTATTATTATGGAAAAAATAAAGATTAGAGGTATAAGCAGACATGTTTTAGTTTCTTAATTATCAGAGTTCATAAATTAATCTTATCATTTTCGCTTCTATATAGGAGAAACCTCAGACCATGAAATTATGAGGTGCTGTTTCTAGGGAGTGCTATGCTTTTCCATGAGGTATTGAGAAGGACCACCTGGAGAACTCAATTAAGAAAACAATTAGCCATGGGAATCAGTATTTTGAATCTGTTCTGCTAAGATTCCTGAAATGATATTAATTTTCTAAAATTCCTGACAGCTTTCTAATTATAGTGTTCAGATATTTGTTTACACACATTAAGAAAATTGTCAGAAAAAAAATTTATGGATTCCAATTTTTACGTACTTGTCTCTAATTTTTAAGTTGAACTATACCCAATGAAAGATGATGAGGGAGTATGACTTGATTAAGAATATCTCTATTATCTGGTAATAAACACAAACATACGAAAATGTATTTTATTTTTGAAGGTAATAAAGAGTAGAGTTTGAAGAATAATGGGAACTTGGTAAATTTGAAGACAAACAGACTTTCTACATGCAATGTAGATATCAAAATTAATTACAACATATGTTGCTTTGTCACCTTACTCAATGGAACTTGTTCTTCATAAAAAGCTTTTTAAAACTTTTGTTACTTTTTTATTTTATTTTTTAAAACAATCTTTTTAATTTTACATACCAATCCCATTTCCCTCTCTCTCTTCTCCTCCCACTTTCCCCAACCTCTTACCCCATTCCCGATCCATTTCTCAGAGAGGGTGATGCCTCCTAAAGGGAGTCAACAAAGGCTAGCACATCATGTGAGGCAGGATCAAGGCCCTTCCCCTGTATCTAGGCTGAGCAAGGTATCATTCTATAGAGAATGGGCCAGTTCATTCGCTAGGGATAAATACTGGTTACACTGGAGTGACCCTACATACTGCACAAGGCACTCAACTGTCAGCCACATTCAGAGGGCCTACTTAGGTCCTATACAGGTGTCCCAGTTGTTAGTCCAGAGTCCAAGAGCCCCCACTAGCTTAGGTCACCTATTTCTTCAGGTATCCCCATCATGGTCTTGACCCCTTTGCTCTTATTATTGCTCCTCCCTCTCTTCACTGGACTCCAGAAGCTCAGCTCAGTGATTAATTGTGGATCTCTGTATCTTATGATGCTTAAAATTTTCTTTAACATCTGACAATTTTAAACTTGAAACATATGTATCAAAAATTTTCCCTAATTTTGATGTGTCTATGGAGCAAGGGCCTTTGTTTTGCTTGTCCCCCCCAATAAATTACTTGCTAGTCCCATAAATAACACACTAATTGCCATTGCTCTCCTATCATTCACAGCTTTCACAGTGCTTTCCCAAGTCTAATTATTTTTGCTCTTTATTAATTTTTCTTTATGTGATATTTGCAACTTCCATCCTACCTTAATGGTGATAATGATTTTGGTGCTATTTGATTCATAAATATACTCTTATTTTTCCATTGTCTTAGTGACTACACCTAAATCTGCTGATATTTTAACTACTCTCTGAGGCTCCACTACTCTACAGTCAGCAACCTGTCTTTCATACCATGGCCTGGCAAGACTTCTGGTCCTGTTGGTATCAGCTCTGCCACTGCCTCCATATATAGTTTTTAACTAAGTCTCTAGCTTTCTATTTATCAATAAAGATCAGGAGTCAAAGTTGAGGTGAAAACCTGCTGGTTCAGATAGCCCTAGAAGCAACCAGCTGACCTCCATTACTGGCCAGAGATGGAGCAGAGACAATCCTCCCTCTCTACTCCTTCCTGTGCATCTCCCTATCCATCTACCTGGCTTCTCCATACTCTCTATGACTAGTAATTCCTGTCAACTAGCTGTTCGTCTCTGCCCCCTGATTCAAGGATGATTTTATTGAAACAGTCTTGGTTTTTATAGTGTGATCAACTATTGTGCAACAGTGTGACTTATGAACTCCCTTGTTCTTCACTCCCATCTTCTGCCTTATCCAATTGTGAGCAAATCTTGTGTGAACTAACCTAGGGAATATTGTTTCCTTTATGCAGTGGAATGATAATGCTCACAGAGCCACCATAAGCGAAGGCAACTATGTGAAAGGCAACACTCTCAAACTTGATACAGAAATAGCCAAAGAAAGTTTCAAAGATTTTGGAAATCTTTCCAAAATATTCATCTCTGAGTCGTAGCTATTAACTGATAAGGTCAATGATAATAAATACCTTTAAAATATAGCATGCAATAATTTGGTTTCACAAAGCAATGATAGAAACATAGAGATTGAAAATTCATCTGTAATTATTTATTGTGGAGAAACTGCTTAGCACTTGAGACTGCTACATGTTCCAATGGACAGGAGTTAGGTTTCCAGCCACCTTATTGGTCAACAACCCATAACAACAGCTCTGTGAAGAGATCTACTGCCCTCTTCTAGTTTCTGTAGACAATGGCATGCAATAACAACACATAGATAGACACACATGAATTGAAATTTAAACAGAAATAAGTATTTTTAAATGTTAGTGATTTAATAAAAGTAACTTGGAAAATGAATATCTGCATATACTGTTGTTAAAAGATTATTAAAAGTAAACATTGTCATTAAATTGATAAATATTTTTATCTTATCATTAGTAAAATACTTTAATTCAAATACTTATATATTTTCATTAGAAATTGAAGTGAGCAAATTATTCTAGTTTAGATGATAAAGTTCAATTATTTTAAGAACCTTAAAACTCAGAATTATTCTGTGACAAACTTGCATTATAATCATGAAATTGGCTTATGACACTCTTGAAGAATTACAGCCAAAATAGTAAGTTATGGATGGACCATCATTATAAGTACACTTTGTGAATGACACACTGGAACATTCTTCTTCAACATAAAAATGTCAGGCTGAGGTTTATAAATTAATATATGTAGGATTAGTTGACTGTTCACTACATGATGATATCTAATCCATGTAAGCATGTTATTCAATAAATATAACCCCCTACAAATCCAGGTCATAATTGGCTACTTCAGATAATATTTCTCTTTAATGTGTTCCAGATTTTCAGTCCAAATATTATTGGTATGGCATTATTAGTGTTTTTCTACTTAGGAGTGGTATCTGGGTAACAAATAAAAGTACAATTATAAAACATTAAAAATGTTGAAGTTGATTAATTCTACATTTAAATGCATAATTCTATTCTAATTTCATTTGAAAAGAACCCAAGAAAAAGAATAAATGAACCAGGAATTGATTTGGAAAGACGTATTAAAGACACCTTTATTGCCCACCAGTACTTTAAAATCTGGCAATTCTTTTTCTGTCAAGAAAACTGTCTTAGATTTTTCTCGAGAAGGAACACTATCAAATCAACATCATTGTGTATGTTTCTATCTACCTAAAAATTTCAAACACTGTATTCACATTTAGTGAAGACGGATTAACCGAAATTTGCTGAACAGAAGATAACCTTTAATTTGTATTAAAATTTGTATTGGAAAATGTCTTGTACTTTCAGGGTCATAGAAACAATTCTGTTTGATTTGTCACAATCTAATGCTGTCCAGAAAATCGGAGAAATCACTAAGCTATTTCTGTGAATTTTTAGTGCATAGCTGAAATTTTCGTGGATAATGAGGGTGCTTTGTCAAGAAGGAAAGATCAAAGGACCCACATCTCCTGAATTCAGGAAAAGCATTAGGCATTGTTTAAAGCTTTTAAAGTCACTGTTAGTCTTAATGATGGTTCTTTAAATTTATATTTTAAGTGTTCCTTAAAATATTTACTTCTTGTAAATAAACAAAGATGAACAATGTAGAAATTGGGCTTTTTAATTAATAGTTATAAAACATACTTATTTTGTCCAATCTACTTTAAGCAAAAGGACTATTAGTGAAACAGCAAGTCACATGACCCTTTTGCCAGCAGCAGACATTTTTTTCTTTAACAATTATTTAATTTACTTTTATGTACAGCATGAGTGGTCTAGCTCCATGTATGCACATGCACCAAATATTTCCCAGGGGTGCAAGGAGAATGTTTAAAAAATAAGTTACATGCTCTTGAACTAGAGTCATGGGTGATTGTGAGTCCTATGTGGGTGCTAAGAATAAAACACTAGTCCTCTGAGAAAGCAAGAAATGCTCTTAAACGCTTCACCATCTCTCCAGCCCAAACACAAGACATCATGGACACTCCACAGGTACTTTGAGAAGTGTAACTGTGCAATGAATTGAAGCTGGTTGACATGGATTTTAGAAGGATAGCCCATCCACAGCTGTTTGAAAAACTTCACATGAGATTTTTTTGTAAACACATGCTCTAATTTACATTGGCCAGATTTACATTGGCCAGATTTACATTGGCCAGAGAGGGAACACTTTATGGAGTTGAAAGCTAGCTATTATACAACAGGTGGCAAGACTGTATAGGTAGAGAATACAACACTTAATACCTATGATTGATCCAATACTGGTGGTTGTGATTGGTTATATCAAAGGCTTTGAACCATTCAAAAGTCCCTTTCGAAGTAATATGCGTAGACATTTTAGGATTTCTCAGTGATTGGAAACAAGGGCAATAAATACTTCTTTCCAGTAATCTTTCCTTTACTAGTGTGGATAATATACTGAACTGGTGTCTTAGTGACTATCCTATTGTTGGGACATAATGACCATATTGCATGACCAAGGCTACTCTTATTAAAAACATTACCTGGCGACTTGTTTATATTTTGAGGGTTTTAGTCCATAACTGTGATAACATGGAGTTGATGACACAAATGTCACTGGATCATTAGCAGGCAACTTGACATGCTGACCTGAAGAGGGGCATAAAGGTTGGAGAGAGAGAGAAAGAAAGAAGAGAGAGGTGTCATGGGGTGACGGTGAGGGAGACCGACTCTGTGGTCAGCATGGACTTTTGAAATTTTAAAGTCCAACCCCCAGTGACAAACTTCTTCTTCTTCTAACACGGTCACACCTCCTAATCCTTCTAATCATTTCAAGTAGTGCTATTTTTTTTTTGTGATTAAACCTTCAAATACACAAGCCTATAGAGGCCATTTTTTAATTGATTTTTATTGAGCTCTCCATTTTTCTCTCTGCTTTTCTCCCTGTATTTCCTCCCCCCACTTCAACCCTTCCCCAAGGTCCCCATGCTCCCAATTTACTCAGGAGATCTTATCTTTTTTATTCAAATTACCACAATTGGTAACATGAAAAGGAAATATCAAAAACAGAAGGAAGGTAAAAGTGATGTGGATTTTGACAGTAATGAGCTGACGGTATTTATGTAGATAGGCAAATCTGGGATTCAAGTTATGACAACAACCTCTGGTGGCATTTGAAGGGCAGAAAACTGACAACTTCTAAAGCACAGGTAACCAGCTGAAGATCTGAAGTGTGTCATAGCAGTCTTCTTTTTCACAGGTTGTGCACTCCGCTTGGTGACACTGAGATGTGGTTTTATGCGAAACCTGTGTACTACCTAGTGATTTAAACAGCTTTTATTTATTTATTTATTTATTTATTTATTTAAGATTTCTGACTCTTCCCCGGCACCGCCTCCCATTTCCCTCCCACTCCCCCGATCAAGTCCCCCTCCCTTGTAAGCCCAAAGAGCAGTCAGGTTTCCCTGCCCTGTGGGAAGTCCAAGGACCACCTACCTCCATCCAGGTCTAGTAAGGTGAGCATCCAAATTGCCTAGGCTCCCACAAAGCCAATACGTGCAGTAGGATCAAAAACCCATTGCCATTGTTCTTGAGGTCTCAGTAGTCCTCATTGTCCGCTATGTTCAGCGAGTCCGGTTTTATCCCGGGCTTTTTCAGATCCAGGCCAGCTGGCCTTGGTGAGTTCCCAATAGAACATCCCCATTGTCTCAGTGTGTGGGTGCACCCCTCGCGGTCCTGAGTTCCTTGCTAGTGCTCTCTCTCCATCTGCTCCTGATTTGGACCTTGAGATTTCAGTCCGGTGCTCCGATGTGGGTCTCTGTATCTGTCTCCTTTCATCGCCTGACGAAGGTTAATATTCAGGAGGATGCCTAGCAGCTGAAGATGGAATCATCAAAACCATATATTACATGAGACTGCCTATCCGTGGTTTACCATCTGGTTTCTGATATCTGATGCTCCTGAATAGTTATGCCTGTCAATAGCATAATGATACCAAGTCCTGTGCCCAGGATTCCCATGACAAAGTTCAGGCTACCTCTGACTGCTAAAGAAATAGTAGGGTGAACAGAGTTCAGTGATTGTTCAATGGAGGACTGAGACTTAAATACCAGAAGCACCCCTGTCCTGAATTCCCTGACTGCATCCGTGTAAGATCCTACAATAGACCTTCCACAAATTCTGTCTCAGAATCCCATATGCTTGCCAGGAACTAACAAAACTAGTGGGACCACCAGCACCTGAGTGAGTCTATCCTAATCTTGTTCTTTGCTCCTTATCACCCTTTGAATGTCTGAGTTCTTAAACAGTGGCAGGTTAACATGCTCTATCCTGACTCCTCCATGCTCTCCCCAAAAAAGCTGCCACTAAAATAATTCTGTGACCACTTCCAATTTAAAGACAAGCCAAACAATTTGAGAGTGGCTGGGGCAAAAAGAAAAAAAATAGAAGAGCAGAAAGAATAGAGAGTTGTAAGGAACCAGAGAAAAGATGATACACGCTATGGTGACCAGATGGATTAAAGAAAGCTATCAAGTTTGCAGGACCAGGAGGGTAAAGCCTCAGTGTGAGAGTTATAACCTTCCCCACTGAACAGATATGGATACTGACACCTGTGGCTGGAACACAAACTGTAATATTGAGTGTGACACATTTGCCTGTCTATTACTGCCACTAGATGTTGTCAAACACTAATGAAAGAAAAATTTACAAAATCAAGATTTTGAAATGCTTCCTTTATACTCATGATTCACACAAGAAAATTTTGTTCAGTTATAAAAAATGTCTTGAAAGTATTAGATAAATGTATCTAACTGGAAAAATGTTACTGAGTAAGTAATCCAGACACAGAAAGTAATGCCACATGTGTTCTCTTATTTGATTACATAATCCAGAACCACCACTGAATCCAGAAAATTAAGTGTTATCTCCTTGAAAACAGGCTAAAGGAAGAATAGAGATGCAGATAGTAAAATACAGATGCCATAAATGGGGAAAGGCCAGATGGGGGAACATAACTAGGAATGGGAAGGAGCAAAATACAGAGTTAGAAGTAGGAAAAAATGAGTGTTCACTGTTGCTAGCAGTCTTAGCTGAGGTCATCTTTATAGATTTGTGAGTTTCTCCTGCACCAGGTTTCTATCTGACCCCAAAATGTCCCACCCCATCAAGATGTTTCTTTCATTACTCTCTCCCTCCATCCCTACCACCAACATAGTCCAAACTGGCCATCTCCTGTAATCAGATTGGTAACTACCCCAATTGTCATCACAGAGCCTTCATCCAGAAACTGATGGAAATAGATGCAAAGAACTATAGTCAAGTGTAGCAAGGAGCTGCTTGCTCATTCCAGCCTTCCAGAACCAAAGTAACCACACAGAAACTGTATTAATTAAAACACTGCTTGGATCATTAGCTCTAGCTTCTTATTGGCTAACTCTTACATTTTAATTTAACCCATTTCTATTAATCTGTATATTGCCATGTGGCAGTGGCTTACTGAGTAAAATTACCATCATCTGTCTCCAGAGGCTCCATGACATCTTCCTCAGCCTCTTCTTCCCAGCATTCCATTTAGTTTTCCCCACCTAGCTCTGTTCCCATATAGCTCTGCTATAGGCCCAAAGCAATTTCTTTATTAACCAATGCAAGCAACACATAGACAGAAAGACCTCCTGTATCAGCCAAGCACTATTCTGAGCTAGGAAATCCCATTGAAAAGAGGGAAGAAGGATGTATGAGCCAGAGGGTTATCACAAGGGAACTCACAGAAAACAACTAACCTATGTTCATAGGAGCTCACAAACTATGTAATGATACCTAGAAAGCCTGCATGGGCCTTGCTAGGACGACTACACATGTGTGACAGTTGTGTAGCTTGATCTACTGGTTAGATTCAGTGCTGGAAGCAGGACACGTCCTTCATGCTTTGGCTAGCTCCCAGGAACCTATTACTTGTACTGAGTTGCCTTGCCCAGCCTTAATACAAGAGGAGGGACTCAGTCCTACCTCAAGCTTATATGGAATGGTTTGTTGACACCCATGGGAGACATTCTCTTTTCTGAACAGAAACAGAGGAAGAGTGTATTGGGGGGAGAGGGACACTGGAGGAGAAGAGGGAGAGGAAATTGCTATTGAGATGTAAAATAAATGAATACTACTACTAATAGAAAAGAAGTGTTCCTCTTAGGGTCCTCTTTGTTACCTAGCCTCTCTGGGGCTTTGGATTGTAGCTTGGCTATCATTTGCTTTACCTCTATAATCCACTTTTGAGTGAGTACACACTGTTTTTGCCTTTCTGGGTCTGGGTTATCTTACTCAGGATGATTTTCTCTAGTTCAAGGGAGGAGAGGAGAGGGGAACTGTGGTTGGTGTGTAAAATAAAAAATAAATAAATAAAAGACATCTAAAGTTTCAAAATAAGAAGAAATGAGTAACAGTAATTATTTTAAAAAGCCATTGGGAAACATTGTAGGTGGAGACTGTTCATTTATTCCTGACTGCTCAGACCCAGATAATTCAGAGAAACTACATTAATTACAACACTGTTTTGCCAACGACTCAGGCATATTTCTCATTAACTGTTACATGTTGAATTAACTCCTTTCTATTAATCCATGTATCAGCATGATGCCGAGGTTTACTGGTAAGGATCCAACATCTGTCTCCTTTAGCGGCTACATGGCATTTCTTAGACTCCACCTAATTTCTCTCAATATCTCTGTGCAGATTTCCTATCTGGCTTTACTCTACTAAGCCATTGGCCAAAACAACTTTTTAAATAACCACTGGTAATAAAACATCCTTGGTGTGGGAAGTCCTTCTGTATAAGTATTGCTTTTACTGGTTAATGAATAAAGAAACTGATTTGGCCTATAGCAAGGCAGAACAGAGCTGGGGGAGGAAAACAAAACTGAATTCTGGGAGAAAGAAGGCAGAGCCAGAGAGAACCCTCGCAGCCCTGCCAGAGACAGATGCTGGGCAGAACCTTGCTGTAAGCCACAGCCGTTTGGCAATACACAGAGTAAGAGACCAGGACAAATTAAAATGTAAGAGCTACCCAATAAGAAACTAGAGCTAATAAGCCAAAGAGTGATCTAAGTAATACATTCCTGTGTGGTTATTTTGGGTCTAAGCAGCTGGGAATGAAAAAGCAGCCTCTGACAACACATATTCAAAACATATGGAAAACAAATCTACATCAAAACCTTATATTATTTTCATACTTTATATATATATATGAATATGTATGCATTTTAATGGAGAAATGACACGTAAATAATAACACTGACCAAGAGACATAGACTATTTAACATGCAAGGAAAGAGAAATTTACATTTAAGTAATTGCTCAGGACATTTCAAGAGACTTCTCCACCCCCCAAAAAAAGAATATAGGTTATTGCCAATGCCTTTGATTGCCTCTCACATCTTGACAGTAAGATTTTATTGTTGAAGATACCATATATCTGAGATACAGGATTTGGAGATAGCTGAGTTGATATTGAACTGCAATCTTCTTCCATGAGTTTTAGCTCTCATTGCATTAAAATTCACTATTCATGTTACCATGGAACAAATACAATCAGTTGTCCTACTTACCTTTTAATACAGTGATCCACAACAATAATAAATCCTTCTAATCATCCCCACTGGTTCAATTATAGCACATTTATCTTGAGATAACTAACAGATTTCTTATTGGACTCAATATGAGTGTACTGCATTTGTATATGCCAGCATGTACTTTGAAAGTTAAGGTAATATTGTGTTTTCTTTTTTCTTTTTCCCTTCTTTCATTCCTTCCTTCTTCATTTCTATGGCTTATACTTTAGATTCAAATGATATTCTGAACATAGCCTTGGTGATTTATCTTTCATGTGGCTCACATTAAAATGTTTCTAGCTTTTCTTGATGACTCCGTTCTTAAGACACTTGAAACCAATCACCACACTCTCAAAAGCATTCCAAAGGTAAACACTTCCCAACTCATTTTTTGGCTCATATTTGTTAAATTTATCTTTACCTCTTATGTCAGTTATGTGGTAATCTCCACAGTTGCCCATCTTCTTTATAATTTACTGCCAGTGTTACCACATAGTAGTTAGTACTATGCCTTTTGCTCTACTCAGGTGAAAAATTATGAGTACACAAAGAAAGTTTGTCAAGTTCTAGCCTTGGGAAACTTTTGCTTCTCTTGCTGGTGTGCAGCAGGAAGCAGGGTCAGAGGACAATTCAGGCAGCACCAGGTGATGGCCCTAGTGTAACCATAACCATCTTCCTAAAAGCCTCAGGATTTAAGACCCGCATTACTGCAAGAAATGAACTTGCAGCCCTAGGTAAACATTAAGTATTGTCAAGCAGTCATAGGTTGAGTTATTGGACATAGTTTGTAACAGGCTTTCTGCTATCAAAAGCTGCAGTGCATTAACACCAAGCATGACATCCCACCATAGAGAATAGGTTCCAGTAAGCAAACTCATGCACCAGGGATAGATTTTTCCCCCCCTCATGATCTTGACCTCTCTTGCTCATATATTCCCTCAATTGGATTCCCAGAGCTCAGTCTGGTGCTTGGTGGATCTCTGCATCCGGTTCCATCAGTTGCTGGATGAAAACTCCATGATGATATTTGGAGTATTCACCAATCTGATTACAGGAGAAGGCCAGTCCAGGCTAACTCTCCACTGTTACTAGGAGTGTTAGATGTGTCATCGTTGTGATTTCTTGGAGATTTCCTAGCATCAGATGTTTCCATTACCCTCTCTATCAAGATCTCTCCTTCATTGCCCTCCCATTCTGTCTTTCTTCCACCTCAACAAAGTTGTCGATATTTTTACTTCTTTGTAAATAACTGATAGTGCTTGACTTCTAATCCTAAAGTTATTAAGGAATGGTGTCAAATTTATCTTTTATAATACTGTTTTTACACAAGAAATGCATCTCAAAGAAGTAAATTGATTTCATATTTCTACGTAAGGATATAGTATGTCTAGTTTGACTTTTATTGCAATGTGTAAAATATATTATCACATATAGATATAAAATCATCTCAAAATGATTCTTGTCTTATTGTAGTCTAAATTTTAAGCTATATTAGTTTGTGATATAAAAATTAATATTATTCATTGAAAAGTAAGACCAAATTCTTTTTATAAATGTCTGAAAAGTTCAGAAACATTATTCAGTAAATAAAATAATTTAAGCAGAAATAGCACCATATTATATTATCAATATTTTCCTAAATTTTAAAAGAAGATTAAACAAGAAAATTATTCATTCCATTATTTTTGCAGAACAGATGCATTTTAGTTATCCAAAACGTTTACCGTTGGCATACAATTTATTTCACTTAAATATTTTACAGACCTGTTATCACATTAGCTTCATTGTATACATTGTAAATGAATGGATATTTTTAGAAACATGCTATTCTTATAACTCGAGAGTAATTTATTTACTACATTAAAATGAATTTTATGGTTGAGGAAAAGTTTGTGATAAAGGATAGGTTATATTTATAAACTTAAAATTACTTTAATAAACTTGAAAAAAATAGTTTAACAATAAAAGAGGCAATCTTCTTTTAGTGAGAAGATTTAATAAAAGAATGATGGTGGCTTTTAGTATATATTCATATTCACATAGATACAATAAAACCAAACAGAAATTCAGAACTCAAATATTATTATCTCCTTTTCTCTCCAAAGAAAGATAAGATATGGTTCATTGTAAATAACCAAAAGAAAGGAAAAGATTAAAGTCAAAGAAATGTGATTGCTCATCTAGTGTGATTTGTTCTTATATAAAAAGTATAAGTCTTAAAGAGAAACAAAATCAATGTGAATGATTTCAGATTTTCTGTCCCTCTCTTGGCCTGAACAAAGTTTAAATTTGATTATCTATTAGTTGTAAATATAAAATTGTACTATGTCTTAATTAACCCTAAATTAATTAGTATAAAGGAATAAATCTCTTTTTATCTTGTTTTGCCCTGTTTTCAGGGCAAACAGGGAGTCATGCTATTATCTCATGTGGGAAAGGAGGAGAAATAAGTCTGAAAGAAGCAGAAGGAAGGTTAGGGAGATGTGTGAGGAGTGTCGGGAGTGAAAACTGTAGTTGGGATGCATTATATGAGAGAAAAATCTATTTGATATCATAATATTTTTCTTGATTCTTTGGAAATTTCACATAAGGCACTCCATAACATTTACTTCCAGCTCCTCCCATGTCTGCCCCACAACCTTGTGGCCTCCCCCAAAACAAAAGAAGAAAGAAGAAGAAGAAAAATGAAAAAAAAAAAAGAAATATCAAATCCAATTTGTGTTGCCCAATGGAACATGGTCAAACTCCCTTAAGGATAACTTAGTTTTTTTCCCCTCCCCATCCCTATTAGAAACCATCAACCGTGAAAAGCTCTCGTAAGTATATCTATCACAATTTTTAAGCATTATCTTCAATGACTCCCTGTTCAGACTTTTTCTTATTTTTAGGGGAAACCCATGAGTCTGCAGTCATCTATGTCACTGTAAGTGAAATATCTTTACCCTTTTTAATCATCAGAAAAAATGGATCATGGGTTTCCACGTGGTTCCTGGCTACAGCATGGTTTAAAGACATCAATATGGCTTTGTGTGACATCATAGAATATGGACATTCCTATAGCATTTAGTGAAAGCATCAACCAAGGACATCAACACAGACTTTTGCCACAAAATGGACCACCCTAGTGATAGTATGGGCCGTGGACATCAACAAGCCCTCATTGGCAGCAAATACAACAGTCATCAACACGACCTCAAGTGACAATAATGGTCATGCATATCAACATAGCCTAAAGGGGCAGTAAGGCCCATGAACAGCAACACGATTTCAGGTAACACATCAGACAAAGGATATCCATTTGCCCTTCAGGAGTGTCACTGGCCAATGAAATCACACATCCCCCAGCCAAAGCAGAAATGTAGAGACCAACAAGCTTCTCAAGTGGCACCAGAGACAGCAGATATCAACATGGCCTCGGGTGCTAGTACAGGTCAAGCACATCAACAATGGATAGAAGCAACATGGACATCAGCATGGCTTTAGGTTGCAACACAGACTATGGACATCCCTACCGCTTTTGGTGGTAACTTGGGCCATGGAAATCAACATAGTCCACCCCCATTGCAATAGGTCTGCAGTAGGGTCATGGACACCTGTGTGGACATCCACTTGGCCTTAAGCACCAACACAGGCCATGTACAGCACATTGACATTACCTTGAGAAGCGACACATATCAAGGACACTAGCATGACCTGTGGAGAAGAATCTATTTTCAATAAATTTTTTTAAAAAATTGTTACACTTGAAAATTAAATTTATGAAACAACAGAAAGAAGAATAGATGTTAGCTATTATAGCAAGACACTATTGTCCTGGTTTTATGTGTGCGTATGTGTGTTCACAGTGTGAAGAGGTATTTTAATTTTCTAGTGAGGTTAAAAGCAAAATCAACACTAATGTAATCCAAATTATTTGGAAAAGAACGGAAGTCTTCTTATATTATATTCTGTCTATATGTAGTTGTTATCTACACTTATTTTATAGGAAAATTCTAAATTTTTCACTACATGGTCTAAGGTAGAGAATGTACCTCTCTTCTAGAAGGACTCTATAATGACAATATTGTTTGTGGTCCTGACTAGGTGTTGATATCTTCAGTCTGTTGTGTCAGTTTGATTTGGTCATTTCAATTTATTGAATGGTAGTTCATGAGACTAAGGATTAAAAATTATTTAAAAAAACTTTCTATAAGTGTGTTTTTGTTCTTGAGTTAATTTTATGCAAATCACCAGTTGACATATGTGTAATGTTCCAAGCAAAATGATTTAATTAATTTGACTACTTGGGAAAATGTGCACACAGAAAAAAGTCCACAAGGTCATGTGCATCTGCTAATATGCTTTTTAATGTAGCAAAAAGTTATAATAGATTATGCTTCGAACATCATTCATTGAGTAGCCGGGAGATAAGAACCTTAGTTCAAAAAACGTAAAATGTACAAGTGTCACAGAACACTCATTCAGCAGCTATGCTTGGCATCTGTCACTGTCTCTGCGGTCTAAAAGTGTTAGAGAGTGCTATCCCCATGGCTGATCTCTAATGTCTTGCTTCTGCACTGGTGGAGCTCAGCACTCTCCTTGTTCTTCGCTGGAGCTGCTCTCACCATGCTGTCGCTTTTAATTTCTCTGGCTGGCTCTGATTTCTCCTAGTTACATGAATCTCCATCTGCTTCCTTTCCTGGTGGCAAAGCAGTCCTGCCTCCATGCTTGCATTTCACCATCGTGTTTCCAGTTTCGCTGTTGTATTTTAACTGTATTTTAAATGTGTAACAAAGTTGATTGAAAACTGAAGAAATGTCTAGTACTTGTTTAGATTGTTCCCCCCGCGGGGAAGAGTTAGTCTTTGCCACCAACTGAACTGTTTTTAACTAAGGTTCAGACATTCCTTGCAATATGTTTCCAGTAACCAAAATGGAAACTCTAAGCAAACTGTTTCCTGTGTTTAGCCTCTTCATTTAGAGACAGCTGGTAGAGATGCTTATCTAACATAAATCTTGACTTTGCTTCTTAAACCCTGTACATGAATTGTGAATTCTTTGTTGCTTTTGTTGAATGTTTAGCTATAGCTCTTGTTGATACAGCAAAAGGGGCAATGATTTGGATTAAGAGAATATAATCTTCAATTCCTAGTTTATTTAGGAGCTACATGACCTGAGAGAAAGCTCCTATTTATCTCTATTCTATTCCTACCCTACTTCTTTTTTGGTGTAAAAAATCAAATTCTAAGAAAAAATATTAAAATTCCTAAATTTTTCAGTGGCTAGTGATGGTTAATGAAACATGACAAAGTAAATAACTTTTACTTAGCAGGTATGTGCAACCAATAGACCAAAAATAGCACGCATTCCAGCATAACAAATTTGTAGAAGACAACGTCAGGCCACAATGATAAGTGATTGGCTTCCCATATAACAGACATGCTATCAAAACTCAAAAAATACCCTCAATTTGTTTTTTTAGTCAGATAGTATATTTTCCCCATGATTAAAACTTATTTGATTGGAGATAAATTAATACTACTTCTATGATTCATTTTGTTTTTATACTACAGTTCAATACATGGGTCCAGTTTTATAATGTTCCACTTAAAAAGATATCTATTATTTTAACATTTTACTTTGTTACTAGCTTTCTTGTCTTTTCACACTTTCATTTTGAACTTCTCTCTGTTACAAGCATAAAGCAAATTTACAGATCACTATTTTATCAACTGATCTCTTCACGGTTCTGTTGACATAGCATAGCAAAGTTAATCATTGTGTTGTGTACATTGTGTTGTGTACATCTTATATCTTTTGGCTTATTTGCTATACCACATAGCAAAGCAGTGATTTCTAATAATGCAATGTCTACTTTTTATTGTTCATTACATTTCTGAGTAATTCTGAAAGAGAAAACATATTTAATTAATTGAACGTATTTAACCATGCAAATTAGCAACACCTCTATTAAACTTTCAATGTCACTCAACAATTTTATTTTGTTGCTTCATTTTCTACTTTTTACAACAAATAATAAGTCCCTTTTATCTATCATAAAACTTTCAATATCTCTTCTCCTTACCTTTTCATTCTGAACAAATGATTCCACTGGCCATTACACAAGATCAAAATAAAATAAAACCTATTAGATAAGTAAGAATCATTTCAATACATGTTATGATAAATATCTATCAACATTTGCAATTATTTTTCTCTTTTCTGTTTCTTTCTGTTAACAAAGAAGGATTGAAA
Source organism: Neodon shergylaensis (assembly GCA_025134845.1). Classification (NCBI taxonomy): domain Eukaryota; kingdom Metazoa; phylum Chordata; class Mammalia; order Rodentia; family Cricetidae; genus Neodon; species Neodon shergylaensis. Next base: position 1,746,883 of record JABTXL010001072.1, read on the forward strand.
ATTTTTATGTGGCTTGCCAAAGGCCAATATTTAAGCTCTAGTAATAATTATTTTTATCTGACAACTTGACTAAGCTGAATGATGCCTGGACAACTTGCAAAACATTTATTTTTGGGCATATCTTTCATGACGTTTTCGGTACAGAATCCTATTCTAATCTGCTGAATTGAGTTAAGCTGATCATTACTTTGTGCCCCCAAAAGATGAACTTGGTTCTGTAATTTAAACTGTATTTAAACTAAATACTTAGAATCTAGTGCCTTTAGACTTGGTAGGGACTGATCATCAGTTTGTTGTTTTTGGACCCTTCATTTATGAACTGTAAACCCTCTTAGGTCTCCTGTCTCAAACTGCCATATCCTGGGTCTGGCTTCTCAGTTTCAATAATCATGTAGTCAGTAAATCTCCCACAGAGCTAGAGAGGTGGCTCAAGGCTTGAGTGCACTTACTGCTATTGCAGATAAGTATGGTTCCCAAAACCCGTGCCAGACAGCTCATAACTGTCTGTACTTGCTCCATTAAACTCAAAACCCTCTTTAAGTATCTGAAGCAAACTACTGCACATTTACATAAACACACACATACACACAAGTGGTCTTTTCAAATAAAAATAAATCACTTGATACATTTTTGTGTTATTGTTATGCATATAATCCCAATTAATATAGTTCTTTTCTTGAAAAACCCATTTCCTTTCAGAAGAAATGTTTCAAATTCCATAGTAAGTCATTACGTTAGCAAACAAAACAAAACTTAGGTAAAAGTTATAGTTAACACTGTTCTATCCTCTAGTTTTCTCCAGCTTATAAAACAGCACAGTGTAAGAATTATAAATCATTGGATGAGTTGAGAAGTAATATAACTTTCATACAGGAATGGGGAAATTATAATCTACAAAAAATGTGGATTTGTGCATGGCACACATTTGCTGTGGTTGGTGATTTGATGTGGTGTGTAAGGAGGTCACTTTTCCTTGTCTGAGGTTTTACAGGATCTAATACAGTATGGTTTATTCCCTAACTTCTATGAAATTGATGAAAATATTATTTGTGTGGGAAATGAGTTTGTGTGCATTTGTAACGTGATTTTCTTTGCCTGCAGCGGCAGCTGAGCCTGTAGTACAAATGCGCCACACAGAAAAACAGAGCTGCGATTCCTGCGGCTGTTTCTTTTCTTTCTTTTTGCTTTGTTGTTCACGGTCTTCACCATTTTGAAGGGAAAGAAATCGTGTTTACTTCATTATGATGCAGGCGCGGATAATACACCAAGATGCCAATTACTCTTGATATCATTATGTAAACTTTCCCCGCCCACTTACGTTTATTGAATACTCTGAATTACAGGGGACAAAATAATCTATTATCAGGTTACCTGAAAATCAGTTTCAGCTGTTCAAAAGAAAGTCAGACTCTTACTCCGGTGGACAGTTATAGTGTGATAATGGGCTCTCAGAATCAGGTTTGAGGGATGCTTCCTGAAATTGGCTTTCTTCCACACTCAAGATTAATGCTTGTTCCATAGTCATTTTATCAATAACATCTTTTCTCCATGTAGAACGGGGAATATGAACATGCATTTACAATGGTAAAAGACATGGTTAACAATTAATGTGTCATATTTTTTAATTATTCAATATTAATTATAATTGTTCTATACTGCTACATTGTAATTCCTTCAAAATCATTGTGTACCCTTACTTTCTGGGTTCTCCTGGGATTTGAAATCAAGGTTAGTAAGTTTGCTTCTTGCACTTATTTCTATACTGATTTCATCCATTTTTAGTTCTGGCATATAACCTCAAGTAAATTTGCATCCTCTTACTTTTTATCATTTCTCAAAGAAGTATTCTTACTTAAACTCTTACAAAGTATACATTTGCAGATCCTTCTCTCTTACAGAAAGAGCTCTATATTTAAATTAAAAATCTTTGATGAGGGTGATATTTGTAGAATGGAACCCATCTTTCTTGGAAATCTACTTAACAATGTAGTGGAAGAGTACTGGTTTCTGGCATAATATTTCAAAAAGTAAAGCATATAAGATGGATGAAATCTTATTTTCAAAGTTAACTAGTGGAGATATTCTTATGCATATGTACTAATCTTACCAAAAATAAAAAGGGTACATTTAAAATATTTATTTTAGGTATATGAGTGTTTTGCTTGAATGAGTGTATGTTAAACACTTGCGTGCCTGGTGCCTGCAAAGGTTAGAAGAAGGTAGTAGATCTCCCTGGAACTGAACTTATGAATGGTTGCCAGTTACCATATAGTTACCGAAAACCAAAACCTGGTCAGTTCTCTGTAAGAACAAGTATTTTTAACCTCTGAATCATATCTCCAGCCCAAATTGGACCATTTTAAATAAAGTTTACTCAGAGATTTTCTTTCGAATCAAAACTAGAACATTCATTGCCCAGAATTTGACAGCTAGAGCTAAGGGGCACAAGTGTTAAACTACTTGCATAGTATAACAATTTACAGGAAAGAGATGGCATATGGTTGGGCTAGGCAAGTGTGATAGAGAACCAGAGTAGATTAGCTCACAGTGGGCACACGTTTAGTTTTTGAAAGAACACTACCTAAGAGAACAGATATGAATGATTGTATCATGATAGAGAAGAGAAAAAATCAGAACTGGAATGGAGATACCCACGGCAAAAGACTTATATTGAGTATGAGAAAGAAAGATCACTTATGGGTGAGAGAGATGGAAGAGCTAACAATTATGCCTTGGACCCCCTTTTCCTCTCATCTCTATGTTATCTCATATTTTAGTTTCGGAAAACATAAAGAGGAAGCCCACGTGACCCATGCCTAGGTTCTATTTTTCTGTTGCTAAAATAATTTTGCTGACAAAATAAAATAAAAGGTCAAACACTTTTGTTCTACCTCACAGTTCAAAAGCTCAAAGGCATCATGGTTGCAAAGACGATGTGACCATAAATTGACTCTGCTGGTGATATTACAGAACAATGAGAGAATGCTGCTGCTCTTCTAATCCAATTCCCCATATACACAGTCCATGGTCATAACCAGAGAATGGCTTCACACACACACACACACACACACACACACACACACACACACACACACACGCTGAGTAGTTCTTCTTATTTCAATTTATGCAGTCACATAATCCACTAAAGGCACTGACAGAGGCCAATCCCCCATATGGTTCTGGATTCTAATAAGTTGACACTTAACACTAATCTTCACACCTTGTATTCCTGCTTAGGGCTATTGTCAAAAAAAGCTCATTTTTCTCCTGTGTATTTCTTATTCTTGTCTTTTTTGTATTTTATTTATTTATTTATTTATTTATTTATTTATTTATATATTTTTAAAGGAGAACAACCTATCTTTTTTCATTATACATACCAATCCAAGTTCTCATTCCCTCCCCTCCTCCCATCCCCTCCACATACCCTCCCGTTCCACCCCCATACAATCCTCAGAGAGGGTAAGGCACATTGCTTTGGGGAAGTCCAAGTCCCTCCCTATTATATCTAGGCTGAGCAAGGTATCCATCCAAAGTAAGTAGGTTACCAAAAAGCCAAAATATGTAGTAGGGATAAATCCTGGTACCACTGCCAGTGGCCATGCAGTCTTTGCCAGCCATGCAACTGTAAACCACATTCAGAAGGAATAGTTTGGTCCTATGCTTATTTTAATAATAACTTATAGTCTTTTCATATGCCTCTACTCCATACATAGAGTGATAATATGAGATACACATGTAACAATAACATTGTTGAGATATACTGATATGTATATGCAACGTATTTTAAACTCTTCTCGGTATTCGTTTCCACGGACCTATATATTCTGTTAAATTGCACATTTTCATGGCTGCAATATTAATATAAAACTGATAGAAATCAAGAGGTTAATATTAGTATTTTATACTTCCTATATACAAAATTCATGGAATTTTTTCCACTGAGAAACTGTCAAGTATTGTTCAGATATTTAGAAATATACTACAATCAAATTTAAAATAGCCTCATTATTCACCCATATATTCAACACTAATGCAGTTATTAGAGGTATATATTGCTATTTCTCATCAATGGAAAAGGACAGCCCCATTTGTACTCACTTCCCATCCTGAAATATTATGAAAATAATTGAGAAATGGACACTATTAAAATTAGCTTATTATGAATAGGCACAATATTGTCTCTGGCGGTGTTTCTACATTTAATTGAGAATAAATTATTTGTGCATAGCAAAAGTTATTAAGCACTCATTCTTCTGTAACAGATGACACTCATATTTTATTTAGTATCTATTCACTAAAATTATTTTTAAATCTATGATGTGCCCAGCCCTATTCTGAAGAATTATAAAAGACAAAAACAGTTAAAGACCCTACTAACAATTAGAGATGGTGGTAATACTTCAGGGGGTGTTAGTGTGTTAAGATTCTAAAATTCATATTGAATAACCATTAGCATATATCTCAGTGGCATGACAAACTTTCCTGCATCGGTGTGTTTAGTTTCATATCTGGTCTACCTACGCCCTCTTGTACTGTGTTTCCTCAGTCACTAAGTTGGTTTGTAGGAGAGGACTACGGGTTGATCACAGCCTTGCATAAGAGAAGTGGTAGTCCTTCATCATACAACAGATTATCCCTGATGTCATGTTTCAAGATTTCAACAGCAACACCAGTGTAAAGACCAATGATGAATGTCTCTATATGTTTTCATCTTATGTTTATCATCATAGTAATGGACAAAGCCAACCAAAAAATTAATGTGCCCATGATTACTCTATAGCATGGACAGACGGCAATGTGAACAAATGAAAAATTCTTAATTTAGCTCTGTGTAATAAATGATGAGTTAATCACAGATACATTTACAACTACCTTCTATCAAAGAGGAACAAACATTCAGGAGTAATGACCCGCTGAAGATTTTAACTTGGCTTAGAATGAAGTTGAATAATTTAATTAATTCAATTTTTTGGGCTATCTGCTTTTGTATTTGTCTACATAGATTCTCACAATTTTACAAGAGAAGAGAGAAATGGAATAAGGTACAGTTTTATCCAAAGAAAAAAGTGTGTGCTCAAAGAATACTGAGGACATTGCTTAATCTCAAGAAGATAAATTGATATATATATATAGAAGTGTATAATCAATACACTTTATGTTGGTTTATAATTAGTTATGAACAAATAACCAGATAGATGAACAAATAACCAGATATTTCCTGCTATGTTGTAAATTAGCCCCAACTACATTCTCATAAATGAACCATGAATCGATTCTCTTTTCAACAAAATATTTAAAGAATGACAAGATGGAAACTCTTCTAATTCTCAGCTTGTCAGTAATCTCAACAAGCAGACAGTACAGGTAATACAATCACAGCCTATTATAAATGTCACAGACATTTTCCTTTATATCAATTATATATGTAACAGAAAACAGAAGGAACTTATTCTTTATGTTGAGTGGAAAGACCTCATAATCTTCATGTCTGTAACAATCAGTAACAAATACTATCTTCTTATTAATTCACTGATAAGAATATTTCCATCTTTCTCAGTAATGGGTAAGAAATAATAATGACAAATTTAAGTACAGAGTGCTTTTACTCACACTTCCAGAACATCCATAAAGATGGCAACAATGTAGTTAAAATGGAAAGCCTTTGGTGTGGTTCTCATAATCACTAAAATAAAGCATACATATTTCTCCAAAAAAGCAATGTTGGAAAATTCTTATAAGATATTAGCATTTGATCTTCCTCACTTGCTTGATAAATCACTTTAATAGTCAACTTATGGTAATAGATTACCTGGGGATATTCTAAATTTCTCATCCATTGTTTATATGCCACCTTATAAACTATATTCAACAGTATTCTATTGAATACAGGCAAAAATAAAAGAATTACAAAATTCCATATTTGAGGTTCTTTTAAAGGTGATGTATGTTCCTATGAAAAATGTCAAGCATTAAGTGTGTTAGCAGTAATAAATACATGAACACAGTGCCAATCGATCTTCTTGTATAAAAGTATTATACAAATGGAACTATTCTGTTAAATAAATTATGTAACAGCCATATATACAATGAAATTTTGTGATGTCTGTGCCATTAATCTTGCAGAATATACAATAGTACATTCTAAGTGATTATTAATCAAGATGACCTAGTATTTATAAAGTAACATGTGTCAAGGTATTGAAAAGAGAAAACAAATATTAAGATTTAAGGTTGGAGTGGTGGTTCAGCACCTAAGGGCAAACATTGCTGTGGCATAGGACAAAGTCTTTATCCCTAGAACTCACATCAGATATCTTACAATTACCTATTACTTAATTTTGAGGATTCTGAGACCCTCCACCACCCTATGTAAGCATCTGCACACATATGGTCCACATAAAAACAAACAAGAAAATACAAGCACATGAAAAATAGATACGTTTTAAAAGCATTAATTTGAAAATTTAAAGACTTAGGTATACATTCAAGTGATGATATAAACCTAAAGAATATTAGATCATATGATCAAAAATGATCATCTTCCTTCCTCAAAGTGGAAGTTTTCTTACATGTAAATTGGAGATATTAAATTAAGCACTCTAGACACCTTCTGATTTATCTTTCAATATCTCTGATTTTCTTCTATATTGAGACATCAAGGACATGTTGTAAAAGCTATCATGGAAATAATACGGTGAAATTTTAATATCATAACTATAAACAAACATAGAAACACTTGCAAAATCATGGTTATTGGAGAAAAATATACATACACAGATTTACTAAACCAGCATAATACATTTCTCCTGATAGCCACAAGTAATTTTAGTCTTTATCCAGCATTGGTGAAACTTCTCTCTGCAACAAACAAGCAAGCATAATCCTTAATGAAAACCTATAAACACCTGGCTTATACTCATAGATGAATGTAGTTTTCATACCTCATCAGGGGAACATGTCTTTTCAACAAATGAAGACTACTACAGAAAAACATAACAATCAAAATGAAGAGTTGTATAGTGTTATGCAGTGGATACATCACACAAACACATTCATGCCTAAGGCTCAGAAAACATTGCTGCAGAAAAAGGGAAAGATTGTAAGAGTCAGAGGGTTAGAGAATGTGATGTGATACTGTGTCTCCTACTAACATCAGAAGCTATACCTGCAATATCTCAAAAATATTATTGTCATACTACAACTGAACAAGGATGATGGAAGAAGAATGGCAATGAATAACAGACCAAAGTAGACAGGAAAATCTCATGAGACTTCAGCTATAAATAATTTATTGAAGAGATGGTCCTCCCCAGAAAAGAGCATACCAACTGGTTGTCCAATGTCAAAATATCGGTCATACTTGTATGTATGTATGTATGTGTGTGTATAAAAGTAACAGTATATGGAGCTGTTTATAACTCTTTCATCCTTCTCTCTTGAAATAAAGTTTGTAACTTATTTTGATTTTTCAAGGTATACAATTAAAATAATTTGGACTTTTAAAGAGATATTGAACTTTTAAATAAGCATAGTTTTTAAAGACTTTGAGGTATTTAAAGATAAAAGTAAGTGTCCTCAGGAAAAGAGTGTAGGATGCTGACCCTGAATACATTCATTCTCTCTACTACCTGCTTGCAATTTGATAATTCTAAGATGATTCAGTACATGAATAATTTGTGCCACAGAGTAGTGTTGTGGATATTCTCTATTTTTCTAGTCTGTTGGTGTTCCATGTGCTATTTCATTTACATGAGGCAAAACAGACACCTTTCTCCAGAAAATATGACCCAACGGATGCTATCCACATAAAGACGAACACATTCTACTTTATGCTTAGTTTCAGTCTCTTTATGTATTAATTTGTTTCTCTCTAGCCTCTCATCTCCTCTGTAACATCTATATTCTATAGAGAAATAGACTCCATCAACAAAGAAGCTGCTTACCTTTGGATTAGAAATTCCAGTGTTCCCAACAATTTGAGTTTCTTCCATACCTCCTAAAGAAGTTCTGGCCTCATTGAGTTGGATGAAGATCTGTATCTAAAGTAGCAGTGCTTTACAAATAACTCAACTGCCATTTCTATCATATTGTGTATGTGAGTAATTGAACCTACTATCAACCCTCAAGGAGCAGTTACTATGTTTTATGATTATTCCTTTTGGTATCATCCTTATACTTCTATAAGATAAAAACACCATTTTGATTGCAATTAGTTTTAACCATTAATGGAAAATGAATATTACATACCATCTGCCTACAGTATTGACTTCATGAGCAACTTGGATGTCTCACCGAGGAGAGCTAGAGAACTATTTCCTGTGATTTTTTGCTATGAGTATCTTAGCTCTTCCTTTGAGAAAACTTAAACATGACACTCCATTAACATAGTTTACTCAAAAGAGACAATTCTAAACTGAAATTTACTTCTCATTATAAAACTCAGTAATTGTATAATTATGACAGATTTTTTTTCAACAGTTGAAGAAAAGTTCTTCTTAGGGGTTGGGAAACATATACAGAAAGCACACAGGAATGAAGATTTTCTACAAGCAGAAGAACCCAGGAAGTCAAAATTCAGTTTCTTTATGAAGGCCAGAAGTGTTTAAAGTTTTTAAGGATTCTTCCTCCTATGATCTAAAGTTGGTCAATGTGAAGAAAGGATGGCTGATTAGCCCAGAAGTGTTGTATAAGTGGATTCTTACTGGTCTTTGAACTTGTTGAGCCAATTCATCGGTTGAAAAACTACTGTCAGTAGTAAATATAGTCCACAAGATATGTAACTTTTAACTGCCAGGTTTTTGTCTTAAGTAAGGAAAGTGAGGAAAAAGTTATATATCTTGGAAGTTTACATCTTAGTTCCTTAGTCATTGCCCCTCCCTATCCTGTCTTCGAGTCCATATAACTCCTATACCTCCTTCCCTACTATTAGATGTCACCCTAACTTATGTTAAGGGTTTTGGGATGCAAAGCATTCTAACTGCTTCACATTGATAAAAATGGTGAAGCAAGGCAGCATGAAAAGTGTCTCAAAGGAGGGTTGATTTAAAGGAACAACATAGCATTTAACTCATAAACCTTAAGGCAAAGACCAAGAATATGTAAGGCAGCACAGTGATGACATTGATTATTCTTACAGCATTATAGGTGGGTGAGGCAGCATCATGACAGATTTTCAAATGTATGATGTACCTCTTCAAATGTTTGTTCTACAAACACATAATTGAAAGGTTAGTTGAAGAACCGACTTCTTTTTCACCATACAAAGTGATGCATAAGAGTTCTATACATTCCAATGTCTTCTGAATAGTTTGTTGGAAACCCAATTTTGTTCATCTGGCAACACAGGTGGAACCATCTCTTTGATCATCTCCTTGTCATAGTCAGTATCATTCTAACATGCTGGTGGAAATACAAGGCTTGATTCACAGCAGGAATTCAGAGAAACAATAAGGTGCTGCCTTAAGCCTTCAAATTTGTTTCAGTTGGGGAAAAGGACAACACAGAGACAGAGGGAGAGAGAGAAAGAGAGAGAGAGAGAATAGAGACATGGAGAGAGGTAGAGACACACAGAGAGTCAGAGACAGATATTTATGTAACAAGAATATTATCATACTTTAATCTGATTCCTGATAAGAATGTAAATTCTTGGAGTGTCTGGGACCATATCTAAATTTGTTCTAATGAGGTGATCCCTGGTATGTCACTAGTTAAAGGAGTAGGATGACGATGATGATTTTACCAACTAGGTGACAAGAAATTTCTGACCTTTATGTAGATAAGGACTTGGAAACTGTCTTTCAGTTAGTCAGTTATATTTAGATGCTAACTAAAAGTAAACCAAGAAAAGCACTGGGTTTTCTCTGCCCCCACATTGCAGAAAAGCTTATATGATTTGTTTGGGGGTAGAATTAACTTTGTAGAATGTAAACAGAAAACCAGGACTAGATAGTATTATGAGGAATTTCTTCCAATCTTTAGAAAATTCCCTGTCTAGAATTTCCTAAGGCTTTCATATGTTCATTTGTTAAAATTTAATTCAAAGCTTATAGTAGGGCCTTGATTGAGATCATTTCTATGTCTGCTCATTACCTTAATCTACATGAAGTTCAGAAGTAATCACATACCTGAGAGTTGCTGTTTCGCATGTGTCTAGTAAGAATAATAAAGGGTATTTTCTGCTAGAGATATTTTTAAGAATAAAATAAGTCAAAATTTGTAGCATCATCTAAGTTTGTCAATCATATATACTCAAATAATTTTAACATATAATTCATCCTCACCTTCAAATCTGGTTTGAATTTTTCTTGAATATGTCTTACCAATTACCAAATAAATCTTTAATTTTCATAATTCTCATTCATAATTTTCTAAAACATTAGAACACAAGTGGTTATAGCTTTTGATTTATTTTTGGTTTTATTTATTAACATATATCTTTGTGATTGTGTTTATCTTCATGTGTGTACATTTGACTGCAGAGACCAGAATAAGACATCAGATTCCCTAGCATTAGACCCTACCGGCAATCCTGGGAAATGTATTCCAATCTTCTGGAAGAGAAGCAATTGCTTTTAACTGCTAAGTCATCTCCCCAGCTTGTACTAGTTCATTGACTTTATTTTTCCACAGTGTTTATAGTATGTGGCAAATTACTTTGCTATTCCTAATTTATTTACTTCTGATTTAATAATTATTGTATTTGTTTATGTTCTATGATGAACACAAAGAAACATTTGAGGAGTTAACAAGAGGTTAAAACAGGTAAAACTAACATTTTGTAGTTAGTACACACTATTATTTGATTTTCAACTGATTTTAAATTATAAGAGATATCATAAATTAGCATGTAAAATGGATTAATAGTGTTTAATGTATATAAACAATTGAAAGACAGATTAAGGATAGAACTAGTATGCCATTAAAAAAACTAGAAACTCAACAACATATTTGTGAGACAGATTTATATTATTAATATCTCAGCTTAATTTCTTTTTTCTTAGACTCATATAGTATAGTTTGAGATCCTCTTGATGAAGACAGCATCCACAGAACTTACTGAACACAGAAATGTAGTTAGTGCCTATCTTCAGTCTTCTGCCATATGCACTCGTATTTACAGTACTGGAAGATATTATGCACACTACCAGAGGAGAACAGTAGACACCAACTCTGCTACAAAACCTTAAATTTATAATGGTGACTTGCCTGCTTGATCAGTTGGTGCAATTTTGGCACAAACATTGTGGGAATAACCAACCACTTTCTGGTTTTATTTATGGCCCACTCCATGATATGGAGACCCTGTCTAACACTGATTGCGTAGCCTAGAACCTGATACTAGATGAGAAAAACAAAATACAATTGCTATAGGAACACAGCAATTAAATGAATCCTAATGGCATTTTGTTATACTTATTAACTTTCTCAGTCATCATGAGAGAAGTTTCCTACTGCAATACATAAGAACAAATACAGAGACCTACAGCCAAACAATGTGTCAATATCCAGAGACCTTGGAACACTCAGTATTAAATGGGATGTCACCTAGAAATCCTTCCTCTCAGGGCTCAGAGAGCTTTTTAGAAGAGGTTTCAAAAATGTTGCAAGAGCCAGTGGGGTTGGAAGAAATCAAGGAAACAAGGCCTCCTAGCTATGGCAGTACTGATGCAAACATGAGACTGTGACAGCAAGCACAGGGCCTACTCAGGTCTAAGTCGGACTGTGTCCCAGCATTGAGACGGGGAGTAGACACAGATTTCCACCCTTAATCCATAAGTATTCACTAATTTGCAACCAATCACACAGAAAGAATAAGTTTCTTTAAAGGAGTTTCACTGGGTATAAAAGCCACAATTAAGGTCAAAATCTAAGTTTAGTAGTAGATACCAACATAAAATTAACTCAGTATCTTTTGAGGTTTTTTGATTCATAATTCTTTGTCTGGGCTTTTTCTAACCTTAACGATTCTTTGTTTATATATTATGATTTATATTTCATGTTTTTATGGAATGTTTATTTGAGCAAATGCATTTGTCTTTGTGATTGTCTATATTTCTTGTGTTTTCCCCTCAGGGTCTATTTTTTTCTGTTCCTATTGTCTTACTCTGTTTTTTCATTTTATTTTGCTTTGTTTGCACATTTGTTTTATTTCCTTCTATCGAGAGTAGGAAAGACATGGTGAAGCTGGTAATTTGGTGAAGATCTGGAAAGAGCTGGAGGGGAAAATGTGATCTGAATATATTGCATATAAATTTATTTTCAGTTGAAAAACAAAAAAAAAATGATGGAGCCTTCATGAGGGAACTGGTTAATCAAACTGAAGAATCCAAGTTTTGTTTTGCTTTTTACTGAAACTGCTATTGCCACAGACTTGTAGGAACACACCCATTACTTCTGGATAAAGATTTGGAATTTGAATTACATGCATGTTTTTATCATGTCCCTGCAGGAGTACACTTAATAATCTATGAATTTAGGAATGTATAAATTGGTCTTATTTTTGAGAAAGAAAATAAATAAATACGTAGTTTTATAATGAAGATGAGGAGAAAAGAAAGTTTTATATATGCTTCTGTTGTTATAATGTGCTTCTCAGGTTTCAGGTTCAGGAGGAAAACTCTTTAACAATTCATAATTCTGTTGCAACAGAAAAGTACAGAAGCTGGAAGTTGCCACTAATCTTTAGCATCAAAATGTTAAGTAGCTTATTAACCATAGTAATGGGTCAAACAATTCAGAAACACATTTGCAAGGCAAACAGGGAACTGCTCTTCCGTGTTGTGCTTTTTCCAAAACCACAGGTTAATAAAGAGGAACACATCTATTATAATCTGAAAGGCCAAGGGCTACGCTCGACACAGCTGTCACATTTAGACACTAGGATGATTCTATTAAGACCATCTTTGCATTAACAAATTACCTTATTAGTAATCTGTTTATATATGATGCTCCCTGAAATAAAAGAGACAAAGTGGATGAACTCTTAAAATAAAGGTATTTCAGGTGTCATTGTGAGACCTCTATGATGCACACTCTATTGTCACAGAAATATTCAGACACTTCTAAGAGACGATTTAAGCAAGCTGTAACATAATAGGCTAAAATGAAATAAACAGGCTTAGATTTATATTCCAAGTTTATTATTTACTTATGGAAATTGTTGAGATCTGGTTTTGGCAATTTAAAGAAGAAATAATAATGATTTTGTTATGCTGGAATATTGTTTTAAAGTACTAATTAGTAATATCTGTCAAATAATTCTGAAAACTATTATAATACCAGAGCAATTTTCTTTTTCAAGGATGGTTATTGTTGAGGGTAAAATTATTTCTTTCCCTGAGGCTAAGATAAGTCTTTAAAAATTAGTGGACTCAGATGAGAATAGAAAGAGCTAACAACAAGGGTATGATCATATATATCCACATTTAAGAAAGATATCACATCATACCCCCTGGTTCTTTGTTGCTCTGCATATGTGTAAACATAATGAAACTTAGAATTCATAAAAATTATTGAGTTTGTTTAGAATTTGAAAGATTGAAAGCTATATGTATGCTTTTATAATGTCAATCTTTATTCAGAGAAATAATTTACTAATATAAATTAATTACTAATAATCTAGAAATAGTTTTAATATTCATGACCCTGCATTCATTACTTTTTATTTGTAAACACAACATTGTCAATAGTCTCTCTCAGTAGGGATGGGAAGCTAGCTTACAAGCAAGGATGTTTCCTTGGGGACTACATGGAGCAATGAATTTGGACCTCCATATTTTTTCTTCTAAATTAAATGTATTAGATTACATATGATTGCATTTCATTACAAGATCATAAAAAGCAATATACTCCATAAATGTTGACATGATGAAGGACCTAAATTATATTTCTACTGTGATGAAGGAAACCATTACAACACAGAGGAAAATTAAATCTTCTAAGGAAACAAAGGTATTCAGAGCCATAGCAGAACTTTCTTTGAATGAAGCAGTGGGTATAAATATGCTTATATATCAGTAATAATAAGTAAGAATATTTAATTTAAAATAGATACATTAAAACATATTTGTATTGAATATAATTATTAAAATAACTTTTATAAAACTGCATTATCTTTTAATATCTTTAACAGAGTTTATTCAATTGCTTCAAATATCAACCAACTATCCCCCTCCAATACTTCCCTTCTATATTGATTGTGGTTCATACCCTAAGTATGCATATACATACAAACATGGATAAGAGTGTATATATAAATATATGTATATATTTATGTATGTATATATCCATATCCATGAGGTCTACTGCTGGACAGGTCTAGAGGGTCTTGATCTTCTGTTGTTACCACAGCTTCTTCCTCCACCATCATCCATTCATCTATCCACCTTCCTGAACCAATTTAACAGCCTCCAACTGCTAAAACATAAAACTCTCCACCTTTCTGCTGAGTGTCTTTTCTCCAGATAGCAGCCCAAGTGACCTTTCTGAAAACAAAGCATGTCCAAACAAGAGACTAAAGTTCAATTTTCTTTCTTTGAATTTCAAAGGCCTACCTGATCAGGCCTCCAGAGACTCTTTGACCTCTTTTTTATCCAAATGTCTTCGTCTTCATTTACTGTACTTCAATTAGGATTCACAGTTTGCACTTTAAACATAACAAATACATCCTGTCCTAGGGTATTTATTCTGTTATTATCTATGCTATGGGACAATCTTTCTTCTAAACATCTGTAAATATTGTCAGTCACTTTATTAAGATTAATTTTCAATTACCTATGGATAAAATATATTTCTAAATTCTCCATCTCAATATCTAGGTTTATTCTATTTATTTGGTTGACCATGTATGCTTTTGTTAAAATCTTAATGTATTCTTAGACTTAGTAACAGAAGATTTTAACAAAAGTGTACATGGTCAACCAAATAAATATGATTTGATGACCTTAGATTTATGCTCAATGTCTGTATTAGTACCTGTCATGAAGTGAGCATTCTAGGCATAGCGGTGAGGCAGAGAAAACAAGAATGGGTGAAAGATGGGAGGATATGATTTGCATTTTCTAGGGTTGTTCCACTTTTTGAAGCTTAAATGAGTTAAGTAAATGTCTTATAAGTGCCAGAAACTTTATGCCGTCATAATGTTGCTAGTACAATGAATTGGAAGAGATTCAATTACTGATATTTTTAATAACTTGACAAAAACAATTGAGTTCTGCTGACATTCTGAACCAATTTATGATGTTCAAATATTGTTGTCTAGAAAATAATATATGAGTAAAGATAAATCCACAGCATACAGCTTAAAGAATATTTATCTATTTTTATATAGAAATGTGTGCTTCAAACATGCTATCGGTTTCTAGAAATGATTATAGAAAGTGAAAATCCTCCAGAACTTTTCCCACAGAGAAGATTTAATGAACATTTTGGGAAGCAAATCTGAAACCAACAAGACTTATTAATTATAAACAATATTTAAAATGAGATTTCAATCATTTAATGAGAATGGTACTTTAAAATCTGTACATTGAATCAGAATATTGAACATTATGGTCTGACTTGCCTGAAAGTACCCAACAGCTCTGACACTTACAGACCAAGTATATATGCATAACATAACAAGATGAATAACTGTAGAACCTGGCCTGTCCAATCACTTTTTCAAAGCCAAAGAAAATTTAAAATATTAAATTGCCCAGCATAAAGTATACTAATTATTAAATAGCTATATAATAAAGTGATATAAGACTTCTGTTTTAAAATGTATTTTAAATTTAAGTGTATTCTAAATTTTACAAATTATATAGATGAAATTGATAAAGTTTGTAGTGACCACTAGGATATTTCAGAAACATCTCTCCCAATATTGATATGTGAAATAATTTCATTTTGACTGAGGTTTCTGTCACATCCAGTCCTGTAGTTGTTCTGTCCCAAAGAAAACACTCAGAGGTCTACATTAACTATAAACTAATTGGCCTAGTAGCTCAGGCTTCTTATTAACTCTTATAACTTATATTAGCCCATAATATGTATGTGTTAGTCACATGGATTGGTACATTTTTTGCCCAGGCAGTCACATTTTGCTTGCTCTGTGTCTGAGTGATGACTGGAGACTGATCTTTTCACAGAATTCTCCTGCTTTCATTGCCCTACCTCTACTTCCTGCCTGGCTGCCCCAGCTATACTTCCTGCCTGGCTACTGGAAAACCAGCATTTTTAAAAATACAATTAACAGGGTACAGACCATTGTCTCACACTACTTCTCCCCTCCTCTTAAAAAAAAAAACACAGGAACTCTAAATCAAGTCTCCTTTGGTTAGCTTTTCTCCTGACCATTATCGATAACAACTTGTAAGCAACGTTATAAAAAAAGACAAACATCCGTAACTCATTTTTTGAGAATGTGGGCATAGTTTTCCAGGTAATTTCCTGCTGATTGGGGGTGTGGATAATCTTATGGGGACCTAAAGAAAATTTAGAATTATGATCAAGTCCTTACTGGAGTATCCTGTGAGACTTGATTATCTCAGACAGCAGTCTTGAAACTGTTCTGGATGTAGAACTCAGAGGAAACTTCAACAGAGGTCCTGTGAAATGTTGGCTCATCTGGGCTATCCACTCCTATTAGGATTTTTTTTAGGGGTTTTCCTTGAACAAACCTGATTTGTCTTAACTCAGAATGAATCTATAGCCTCTCATTTCCTGTGGAAACAAAAGCAAAACATCTTCTCCAAAGTATATAACTTTTGACTTAAATTTTGAAGTTAGGGCATTTAAAAAAATATATATGTTGGATTAATCCAGCAGCATTCATAATCAAATATCTTCTAGCAGCTTTTGCTCCTTCCTCAGCCATCAAACAATTTAAGGACAACACAATAACATACAGTATCCAGACTTTCTGTGTATTTTCCATCTTTATGAGGCTTTATTTTAACCTCTATTTCTTTTATTTTTATTTTTGGCTTTTTGAGACAGGGTTTCTTTGTGTATCTTTGGCCTTCCTGGAAAACACTCTGTAGATCAGGCTGTCCTTGAACTCACAGAGATCTGCCTGCCTCTGCCTCCCAAGTGTTTGGATTAAAGGTGTGTGCCACCATACCCAACTACTCTCTTTTTTTCTTTTTTCTTTTTAGGACTTCATCCTTTCTTTTTCTCTCCCAAGTCTACATATATTTTTAAACACACTGCAAACCACTTAGAGGTTTTGTTCATCTGAATCTATCTTTACTGTATGTCTCTCCTTTTCTGACCACATGAGTCTTTAATTTGCTAAGCAATATGGCTAGGTTTAAAACAGTGACTTTGATGGCTGGATACACCACATTCCTTAACTTTTTGAGAGTATAGCTTCATGGAAGAGGTATCGCCCTGGACCATGTTTATTGCTACAATTCTACAGCATTTCAAGGTCCCTGCCACCACCAGGAAGCGTGCTGTTTGTTACTCACAAACACCATTTAAGTGTTTTGTGGTGAGGCCTCTTAAAAGAGCTGCAAAGTTTTTGCTTCTAAAGCTGAGTCAGGAAGTCTCAAATGAGGTGCACTTGCCTCTAGCAAAAAGAGTAAACCCGAAAAATTGCTGCTATGAAGAATCCATGCTTAATTCCATTCTTTTCGGTATAGAGTTACTTCCAAAGCTCTCTCAGGCTTTATGTTGATGTAGCTGCCCCACATTATTCATTGATGGAGGTTTGTCCCATCTAGTGCATCTCGCAGTCACTCAGTCCCAAAGAAAACACAAAGAGATCTACATTAATTATAAATTTATTGGCCTAGTAGTTCTGACTTCTTATTAACTCTTATACCTTGTATTAGCCCACAATTCTTGTATGTGTTTAGACACGTGGCTTGGTACCTTTTTTGGCGAGGCAGTCACATCTTGCTCGCTCTGTGTCTGGGTGACGACTGCAGATTAACTTTTTCCCAGAATTCTCCTGTTCTCATTGTCCTGCCTCTACTTTCTTCCTGGTCACCCCACCTATACTTCCTGTCTGGCTACTGGCAAATCAGCATTTTATTAAAATACAATTGACAGGTATATAATGACCATTGTCTCACAGCAATTTCAGATGATAATTGAACATAGGTATTATAGTGAATAGAAGATTTTTGACGTGAGGTGCTGTAAAAAGAGAAATGTGGTCCATTGGCACCATCACTGAGCTTTGTAATCTTCCTAACTTATTAATTTTGTGATGTCAATTATGACAGTAAATTTTCATTTATGAAATAAAGCCTGATTTACCTTTACTTTAAGTTCTAGATTTAAAAGACTCAAAGTAATAGCAAACAAAACATGTGGTAAATCTCTAGTTAATAACATATTATAAGTGAAAGGGATACATCAATTAAGACAGGATTCAAATTGAACCTTGCTAGGATATAAGCAACTCTGTCTCACCTGGATATAAGTGGTATGTTTCACTCTCATAATGTTGGTTAATTCCAGCAACCTAGGGATGTATTTGATAATATATTTTATCATTTAAACAGACATTTGCACTTCAAGAGATATTGTCAGACAGTGGTGCAACCTACGCACATTCAAATATTCTAGCCAATACAGATTGTACAACTAAGAACCCTGGGATTTACAATGTCTGTGGAAGTTTGTATCTGTCCTATTTTAAACAGTATCAATTTCTAACTGGGCATGGTAATGCAAAATTAGAATCCTTGCACTTGAGAAGCAGAAATAGGGAGGTCAAGAGTTCAAAGCCTGACTTGACTGTGACTCATACAATGAATCAAGAAGTCTGTGCTATACAAGCTCTTACTCTTAAGAACCATGAGAAAGAGAGGAAGGGAAGAAGAAGGAAAGAAAGGAAGAAAGAAAGAAAGAAAGAAAGAAAGAAAGAAAGAAAGAAAGAAAGAAAGAAAAGGAAGGAAGGAAAGAAGGAAGATAGAGAAGGAAAGAGAGAAAAGTAGGATAGAGGGAGAAACAGAGGGAGGGAAGGAGTGAGGCAAACAGCAGACAAGCAAGCTATTTTAATAAGCAATCTCTCTCTCTCTCTCTCTCTCTCTCTCTCTCTCTCTCTCTCTCTCTCCCTCTCTCTCCCTCTCTCCCTGCCTCCCTTCCTCCTTCCTTTCCTGTTTTGATGTTAACTGGCTGAACAGTTTGCTTGACTCAAATACCTATAGTCTTTCTACTATAAAACCATTCTCAAGGCAGAATTAAAATATATTTAGCAAGCAATTTAAAAGTACATATAAAGCTGCATAAGCAGTATTTTTAAGGTTAATAAACTTCTCATCTCTCATTCACTATTTCAATTCATCATTTACTTCTTTACAAATCACAGCACACATAAGTGAAATATTAAAATATTAGATAAATATTTTATCTAATGTCAAGAATTAAAAAGTAAAATCTATATTGTTGTTACTTTCAAGTCATATTACTTAAAATTACTAGTTTATGTTTGTTTGCATCATTAACCTTTAACATCCTTCAAATATACATTTTATTTATTTTTGTTCTATGAATTCTCTTTTGTATTTGGGTCAATGACATTAATACATGACCTTGTAGCAAATATTAGTCATACCATAGTTCATTCACTTTAAGCCATGATAGACTTCATTTTATTTAATAAGCACTGACAGTATCTTAATGTGCTTGTTTTCTTGTGTCTCCTGACATTGGAATCAGCTTGTATCACTTGGCATGTGTCTCATTTCAAAATGAGGGCAGCAATTCAGCTGCTATTTATTTGTGCCAAATCCTAGCTAAACTATTTAATTCACACGATCTTGAGGAAATGGTAGCTTCGGGCTTTGTTTGTTCTTGTTCTTGTAAATCACAGGACAGGACAGGTTTTAGGGCACTGTTTGAATCAGTTCCCCAGGCTTCCTTGGACAAATGGGTGTCACTCAGAAATGCTAGCTATGATGACTTCTTGATTTCAGTCACTCTTTTAGAGAGCTGCTAAAGTGACCTATAGCCTTTTGTGCAGCCGGTCTTAGGAAGATGGGAAATAGTAATTATAGTGTAATAAAGAACAGGAGAACTCTACTTAAATGGCAGAATTTGCATTTAAATGGAAATTTCAAAATGAAAACATGTAAAGGTTTGATAGGTACAATATTTAGTATACGGCTCATGCCAGCAGTTAGAATCGTATGTCAGAGGAGGCTTTGTGGGTTTTCCTGCATGTCCAAAGGGCAGAGGAGGTGTTTTGCAATAAGATCCTAAAGGAAGAGGCGAGATGATCCATGTGGCATATTTTATGAAGCAGAATCAGTAATCATATTTTGCTTTGTTTTTCAATAGGCAGAAATGAATTTCTTGGGGCACTACAATCATATGATCTACAACTAGTAAAATGACTAATTGATTAACACTTAGTGTTTGTAATGGGATTTTACATCTGAACAGCTCAAAGCAATTCTCCATTAATCTATTAATTGAAATAGTGTATTTATTTCCTGGATAAGAAATCAAGGCATACACAAGTTTAAATACAACTGACAATTAGGAAGTGCTTTAATGTTGACATGTGAATCTATCACGAAAGTGATTCCCTCATTTTAAATAATGCTTGGATGAAGAAAAACTCTGCAGGGATGAAGAAAGCCAATGAATTCCCTCTAGTGCAGCAAATAATTCAACAAGGAAACATTATGCTTACAAAATGAAGATGTTAGCTCATATTCTCTTTAGCTTAAATACATATATTACAGAATGATGTAACTAACATATCTTATTTTAAATTGCAACAATGTCTACCAGGATTATCAAATTATGAATTTTTATTTTCAGAATGGTTGCTATTACACTACTTCTTAATAAATGGCCATAGATTAATTAGTCAAAGACAATAAAAACACATTCAGTTTTTATTTTAAATATTATCATTCTCGAATCATAGTCTTTAGTGGTTAAACAAGTTCGACATGTCAGATATTATGATTTACCTATTTGAATTCAGATATCTATTGTCTGAATTTTTAAGTGTGGAATCATTGTTTATAATAATAAAATATTTTTTTAAATGTGGTGGTGCATGCCTTTAATCCTAGCACTTGAGAGGCATAAGCAGGTGGCTCTCTGTGAATTCGAGGCCATTCTGGTCTACAAGAGCTATCTCCAGTGCTACAGTAAAATCAAATATATATATTAGAAATATATATATTAGAAATAATTAGGAGACTTTTATTGAAATGGAAAATGATTATTATTATGGTAATAAAACTGCACAATAGTAGAGGCAAATTACAATTAATAATTACAAAAACACAACAATCACAAGGTATTGATGAGGCTGGGATTCTTGTGCAAGTATTCTGATAAATGTATAGTAGGAATATTTCAAGGTGGGTACTACTAACAAAAATGACATTCCAAACTCTTCCAATATAGGAGTTAAATATAAACACCCAAATTAGTTGATATGAAAAGAAAATCCCCTAGAATTACTATCAAAATCAGTGGAGAATAGAAAAAAATGAAAAACTAAGTAAAGCAAAGAAAGCTCGTTATTTGCAGATGGACAAATGGAAAAATGACAGCACTGGGAGTTTTCCTAGAAACTCTCCAAGAAATAAGAGAGTTAGCCACGTCTTTACTCTGCAGAAAGAAGAAAAAAAAACATGCTATTAGTCTATAATTTTCTCCCTGGGGAACATGCCTTTCAAAACAAGGGGATAATAAAGACTATGTGAGATACACAGAAGCTGAAAAAATTGGGAAGAATCTGTCAGCATCCAGGATGTGCTGAAAGAAATAATGCAGGGGGCCCGTCAAGTACAAGTAAAACAAGGCTAAGCAGAAATTTCATCTACCCAAGAAAGGAAGTAGATGAAATACTGACTTTACTGTGTATTAGAGAGATTTTTTTCTTTAAAGTTAAACTATTTTTTAAATTAAAATCATGAAAAGTGGTCTTTTGTCATTGTTTTGTTTTGTTTGTATTTCCTTTTTTTCTGCTTTTGTTATGTGGTACACAACTGTTCCATATTAAATATTGTTTTGCTAATAACATTTTATAATGGCATATCATATTATTTTATTTATTGATCTCTAATGTGGAGTATATAATTATGATAAATTCAATTTAAATTACTTGAAACATTTAATAATTTCCATTATTAAAATGGAAAAAAAAAAGAGTCCAAAGTGACTCTAGCCTTAAAGCCTAACTAACAAGGCTTTAAAATTGAAATAAGCTAAGGTTAGTAATGCTTTTGAAGCCCTTATTTACTCCTCCCGAAGGAGGCTATTGGGATAAAGATACCTGTTTACCTAATTTTTGTTTGTTTGTTTGTTTTCAAGTGTATCTTTTGTTCACAAGGACAGGACATACCACGGTCTTCTACAGTGAATACTTCTGTATCTCAGTCTGAATACTAGCTCACAGAACAGGATCAAGAGTGTTTCTTGAATCAGATGAAAAAAAGGAGGCATGGTTCTAACTGCAATTCACACACACACACACACACACACACACACACACACACACGCCCTCTCACATACACATACACACAAAATGATTTGTTAAAAAGAGCACCATTTCACTCCTTTATCATAAACATTACTAGAATTGCACTTTGAGGGATGTTGCTTACCCTATGGACACCCAGAGGTTGCAGGTATCTACAATGATGATTAGAGAAGTAAATAACAAGTAAGAGGAAGAAAAGAACGAGCAAAAGACATGATCATAACTTTTAGGAATATGATGCACAGTCTGCTCTTGCTCAAGCAAACCATTGTGATAACTATAATATAAAAGTACAGTTTTCAATTTTTTTAAAGAAATAATTTGTGATATCAAAGGAATTACCTTCAGTATTTCAGAAAAGCTAAAAATGAGATTATTGGAGACTTAAAGGAAAATTGTGTGTTTATGGCAATGTTAGATCAAACTATCCAATACTTAGAAAGTACACAGTATTAGAGACGATGGGAGAATTTATTATATTTTCAGAAAGAAAACATGTCTACCTAATTATGAGTATCAGATAAGATGTTAATTACTGTAACATGAAACATGCTTGAATTATGAAGTCAAAAAGAGAGAGAAAAGATCATATTTTCTTTTTTGTAAAAATAATATTTTTTTGTCCTTCTATATCTGCTGCCTGGTATCCAGCCCATCCCAATAAGGGGAATCACATATTGAGATACTGGTAAAGTAAATGTCCTATATTTAGGATATTCTTATTCTAAAATCTGAATTGTCACGTAAAAACTTTATTCAACCCGTAAAAGATCAATATAACTTTTTTTAAAAAGGAGTGCCTACTTTAAAGTGTGCTAAGATACCTTCTCTTTAGGGTCAGGGTGAAGCTCACTGGAACTCTATTTACCCAAGAAACATGGTGCATTAGACCATTTCTTCTTCAATATACTTTAACCTATTAAATTTGGTTTGTTTTTATTGTGTGGATTTTGCTTACTTTACCATTAGTATTTATCACTTTTTATTAAGATATTTTGCATTAATTTTGTAACTTTTATTACAGCCCACAGCTCAATGTGTTTTCATTAACCATGTAGTGAATACTTATTTTTTAAGAAATATTCCATTGTCACAATTACCATATTACTCAGAATTATTAGACATTTTAAAAAGAAATTGACAAGCAAAAGTATGTCACGTTTTCAAGACCACAGGTCTTATTAGTTCTTCAGACAAAGTGTAAACTTAACAGTTTGAATGTAGTCTTCCTTCAGCTTACTACAATGTACTTTGTCGTGGGTTCATCCCACTCCTCTGTTTTCCAAGAATGAACGATTACAAATTACATTTACATATCTTTACAGTACCTATTCATGAGTCCCTTCTATTTTCTTCCCATGGATTTAAAATATGGTAATTTTTACGACATGAAGACAATAAAATTATATAAGTATATATTATAGTTTTTTTTTTCTGGGAAAGTGTGTGTGTGTGTTTGTGTATGTGTGTGTTTATATTCATATATTCTTGCCTGCCACTGTTCCTCAGCGCACAATAGACTTAAGCTTAAGCATGGATTTCAGAAATCAAAACCGTACTATGCTTTAATATTATCAGGTAACTGATCTATGAACTGTTTAAAATAGTCAAGATATTATAATATGGACTCATAACGGACATGCCAGTTAATTTTTCACATGTGTAATGTTAGAGACATTAGTACAAGGAATAGGGATTTGCATAGACATGACTAATTTTTTTTTCCTGTGGGAAGACAAGGAGTGGGGAGAACAGCATTTTTGGAGAAAGACTTTTAACATCTTTCAAATGTGCTTCTTCCTTTTTTAAGGGCAAAACAGCACAAGTTTCTTGTACAGTCAATCTATCTAATCTCTTGGACGCATCTTTGCTTGTTAGGAAAAGCACTGTGAGCAAAATATACACTAAGACTAGGTTTAAAAAAAACAGTCAAGAAGGATAAAAAAAAAACCTGAAATGAGCAACACTGGACAGAATTTATATTTCTAAGTCCCCGCTCTTCTGATTTTAAGACTTAACTTTGGAGTGCAAGGCTTCTGGCTTTGAATATTTTTTTGCATCAGAGCAAAGTGTTCTTTCATCATCTCCCAGGATAATGTTAATGCTTCATTTTCAATACAATCAAAATGGACTCCACATCAGTTGCTTCTAAAAGGAGTTGCTTTTATTTTTCATACACACAAAAGCAATGACTATTATTCAAAGGCTTAGATGAAAACGTTTTTGTGACCTCTCATTTGAGGAGCCTGGACTTGTGAGAGAAGGCCTAGGTGTTCTTTCACAGAGTTATAAGAAAACTTATAAGAACATTTATAAGAGAAACAGTTATTAGGGAAAATCAAGGAAATTTCACCACTAACTAGCTACATTTAAAGGGAAAATAAAAGAAATCCTGTATGCTCATGTGCATAAAAACATAGTGTTAAAGTACTTGATATGAAACTATGCTGTGTTCATCATAGTTTCAAAAGCAATCAATGTCCATTATGTAGTTGAAAACTAAATATCTAATAAAATGAAAGTATTCAAAATCAATAGTGCTTTATTTTCTTTCCTTTAAGGTTATAAAATTCAGATTCATCGGCAAATGTTATATATAGAAATCTTATAAAAATATCATTAAACCCAGTGTTGTAGAGCATTCCTTGCAATAAATGCAGAGGCAGCAAAAATAGAATTAGATATTAGCCTGGTCCTTATGGCTAAGAAAACCCAAGCCTTTGTATCAGAGACTGTAAGACAAAAACATATTAAGTTTCAGAAGACATTATTGTTCAAATTACCTCATAGATTTGGAGATTATATAAATTTTTAATGAATAAAAATATTCTGTTGTTGTAGAGAAGATATGGTCATTGAGAATATAAAAACATTATAATAATGATATCCTTCACAATACAGATTTATTTACAGGCAGTCACCGACTTGCTCCAGGGCCCAAGCTTTTCTTTACCTTAAACTTGTAAATATTAAAATATTAAACATACAATAACAGAAATTTTTCTGTGATCTGTGGGTCTTTTATTTTGTAAAACTGTCATTTAAATTTGAATTTTTAGTAAAAATGCTTGTGTGGGTAAGTATTTTTTTCTGATCATTATCACATGTTATTTGATACTTATTAGTCTTTTAAAATATTAAAACCCATAATGGAACACAGAGACTTATTATCCAAGTACATGCATTGTTTACAATTAGTCACCAATAAGAGATTCTATAAATGGCATTGCAAAGTTACTCTTGGGTTTGAAATGGATACTTTAAAATAGCACATTCTCCTAAGTTACTGTATCTTGTTATTCATATTTGAAAAAATGAAGTATTTAACATATCATAAGTTATTGAAGGTTCAAGTAATATATGTCATAATACCATTAATTGTTACTCCTCGTGGGTTGAAAGCTTTTTGATAAGCAGTATGACTATAAGGAATATCAGGGTTATTGAATAGTTAAGCCAGTAAATGTACATTAATTTGAACTAAAATGAATATATGACAAAATGCTACACCCTTATCATAGTAAATGTTGTGATTAATTAAAATTGTGATATTTGATGTTCTTATATTAGCAACATGGCTAAAGGTGTCTTGTTGGAACTTGATTATCATACAGATGTTTGAGAAGGCTTCACCTGTAATCTATTAGTAAAACTTTTTTTTTATTTTTCTCTTTGCAAAGTACAATGAACTCCCTAATGCATCTGCTCTGTCATCAAGTAGTGTTCATCTGGATTTGATACTTGTTCCTGGATCTATAAAATAGTTAAGATAGCAAATTGGCACCAAAATGTGCATCATAAGAAATTAAATACAAGTATGGATGATAAAATTGTATGGGTAACAAAGCAGGCACCTGAGACTGAAATATTTAAGGTTTACTCAGCAGGGCAATATGACAGATGTGCAATGTGGGGGTTTTCCTTCTATGTCAAGGGCCCATGGGTCTTTTATGAACAATAACATATGTGAATAAAGCTAAGCCACCCAAAGGTGGAGTGCCATGAAGGGGACACCAGGGTGTCAGTCTTTCTTTATGTAGTATATAGTGGTGATCCATTCAATGAGTAGAATGTATCTACACCACTAACAATGTGATTAACTCATAATGAGTGAAGGAATAAAGAATATATTCTATTCCTGGGGATAACACACAAGGGATTAGATGACCAGAATTCTAGAATGAACTGCTGCTAGTTACTAGAACAATGGTCAATGTATCATGCCAGAGAAAACATGCTTATATAATGGTAGGATATCAGTGAGAAGGTGGCAAGTGCTTACCACTCTTTTTATTAGACCCAGAATTAATTGTAAAATTTGATATAAGAAAGGATGAAAGAAAAGAATTAGTTCACTATTCTGTACAGATGTTGAAGTGAGAGGGCAAAGAATGAAAAGTAATTATCTAAGTTAACCAGCATTGGTATCTAAAATTTCAGAACTCAAGAAAAAAGAGTTCAATGGAAAGGAGGAGAAGTTACTTTAAAGTGGTAGGATTATCCCACAGTTGAAACTTTAGACTGTAAGGAAGGATATTATTTCTTCCAGCATGCACATGGAGTCCGGAGTGATGGTCTGGAATATGAAACTGGAAAAAAAATAAAATATTTGGCCTTCTAGCTGCTTGACATGAAAAGGAATTTTAAACATGCAATGAGAGTGATAGAGTTGGGAGTAAAGGAGAGTATGAGGAGGGGATACTGGGAGTTAAAGGTTTAAGCATTGATGGGTGTCAGAGTGAAGGAGAAAAATGGATATTTAAACAACACTTTAAGGTATATGAAAAAGCACTAAGGAGATTCATGACTTTGTAAGCTAAGTTTAAAATAGCGTTTTACCAAATAGAAGCAAACTGAATAAGATACAGTGAATGAACAAACAATGCTTTTCCAAGAAGAGATGTGGTATTGAATGAAAGTCTTCATATCAGTAATGAGGTTTCTCTCTGTGTACTTATCAAAGAAGATCCAGAGGACACCAAAACAACATGGACTATTGTTG
The DNA here is from genome assembly GCA_025134845.1 of Neodon shergylaensis. NCBI lineage: Eukaryota > Metazoa > Chordata > Mammalia > Rodentia > Cricetidae > Neodon > Neodon shergylaensis. Next base: position 1,774,335 of record JABTXL010001072.1, read on the forward strand.
TTGTACCTGGTTGCCCACCACAACTAGATGGTCAGCCCCTAATGCTTAAGATACAACATTTTGTTTTCCTGAAATTGAGAAATCTATATAGAATGGACCTAAAACCTTCTTTATTTTTGAAAACTTTTCATAGTACCTGAGGGTTTTATGCAGGCTGGTGAAGGAAAGACGTAACTAAGCATCTTCCTACTGCTGGCCCTGGCAGCTACAATTCCTGTTCTCTGTTGCAATGATAAGTGTGGGAGCATTGTATTCATGGGATTCTAAGAGTCATGTCAGTGGCAATAGTCATTTCCACATGCAGTATGCTTATGAAAAATTTTTAATGGTAGGTATAAATTTCTAATAAGAATTTTATTCCCTAAAGAAATGTTAACTATTGTTATACTCCCTGTTTACTAAAGTAATCTCTATCAAGTCCTAATTTGTTTCTTTACCTGATATTAAATGAAATAGAATAATCATATTAATAATGGAATATGCATAACTGATGTGGGAATCCCCTCTGTGTGCTGTCATTGCCATTAATAAATAAAAACTGCCTTTGCCAGTTGATAGGGCAGAACTTAAGTAAGCAGGGAAGACAGAACTGAATGGTAAGAGAAAGAAAGGCAGAGTTGGGGAGATGCCATGGATTCATGGCCAGAGGTAGACATGCTGGTAGGCCACAAACTCATGGTGATATATAGATTAATAGAAATGGGTTAAATTAATATATAAAACTGAGCCAATAAAAAGTGAGAGCTAATGGACCAAGCAGTTATTTAATTAAGATAGTTTCTGTGTTGTTATTTCGGGGCTAAGATAGCCGGGTAGCCAAAATGACCACTTGGACCCTCCTCCAATACATAACCAACCCAGTCCTATACTTTCACAGACACTATAATATGGTTGTAATTAAAAAGTGGAAAATATTGGACTATCTCCAGCATATACTTAGTAGCAAATATTGCATTTATACTAATATCTGTGAACATTTCAAAATTTATTACAAACCTACAAACCAAAATATTAAAGTGGTGTTTTGTCTTTTTTTTTTTTTTTTTTTTTTTTTTTTTTTTTTAGTTTTTTGACACAGGGTTTCTTTGTAGCTTTGGAACCTGTCCTGGTACTAGCTCTTGTACAACAAGCTGGCCTCAAACTCACAGAGATCCACCTGACTCTGCCTCCCAAGTGCTCGGATTAGAGGCATGCACCACCACTGCCTGGCTTCTGCTTTTCCATTTTTATGAAAATGTATTGGTTATACATGAACCTACTCTGTAATTCTAGTATATATATATATATATATATATATATATATATATCACATCTTGAACTGTAGAATGCTAATATGTTAATATTAGTATTAAACATCTAAAGTGTTTAATATCTAGATGACTAGATAAAATATCAAGGTATCAAGGTTAACAAGCATTTCTATACATACTGATTTTAGAAATCTCAAATTCTCAAATTGCCATGCTTACTAGCTTTCCGTATAGTTTACTGAAGGGATATTTTTAGAAGTCTCTTAAGATACAAACTCATTGCTTGTAAATTGTTTGTATGCGTGTATCAGTGTGCCTGTGTGTGTAAGATCACTACATAATTTTTGACCCTGCAACTCTTCCTTTCATCTCTTTCAGCTACTTTTATGTATTGTACAATATCTCAGTCCTTTTTCCCTTAATGTGTGCTGCAAATCAATAGCATTGTTTTATTTTCTTTCTTCTATGTTCTGTTTGTTGCTGGAGTTCTCTTAACAGACCTAATACGTCACACTAAAAGTAATGGATTGTATGTGATGAAACCAATCCCTGTTTCTAAAACAATTCTGCAAGAAAATCATCACATGCACTCAATATAGTGAAACTCCTTGAAAATCATATTTATAAGAAGTCTTGTTCAAGTGTTATCTTTATTTCTGTGGTAACTTAGCATGAGATTTGAGGGAAAGTGTGTTCTAAGGTTTATAAGTGCTAAATAAATAATATATCTACCCCTATAAAACTCATTACTACTAATGAAGTTGAAACAGCAAGAAGGCTAGTGTTAGTGTTAGATAGTAATGGAATGCCACGCACCACGCCCCCGTGTCTGCGCTCTGTGATATGGCACCCAGTTTGCGAGCTTCGGGCAAGGGGGATGGAGGTTAAAATACACAGACGCATACAGACAGAGAGACAGTGACACGGGTCATCCTTGAATTCCCCAAAATGCCCTTTTTATTGTGTTCAGGGGAAGATTATATAGAGATAGGCATGCCCCAGCCAAACCCACCAGAAACCACTCTCCTGCCATCAGGAACTCCTGAAGGTCTAGTGCTCAGAGCAGCTGTAGGCACTCAGATCAGGGGATTACAAGAAATTCAGGATCTGGGGTCTCACTGCTCCCGACAATGGAAAATATCAATGCACAATAATATTTTAACCAAAGGTTTAATCCGAGAAGGCAGGCTCCCATTTTACCTTTTCTTCCTGTTTTAGTTCCTAAGGTCCTATAAGAACAAAACAGAAAAAAAAAAGTGGTTAAGGATAATTTGGTAGTTGAAAGGGAATGGATATTACAATTAAAAAATCAAATCCTTTAAATACCAGAAAACCTGAGCATGAACCAAAAGAAAAAGTAAACACTGATAGGGAAGACAGGTCTTATTAATTCATTGAAGAGTGTGCCTTCAACATGGAGGAAACTTGAGGATGCAATGCAATAATTGTGGTCACCTGGCAAGATCACAAGCACCAATTTGTAATTCATTTCAACAGAGACATTACTGGAGATATAGACATTAACACCATTTAGGAGAGTGTCCAGTGAGCAAATAAGGAATATAAAGTATATTAATATTTAACAAAAAAGGCGACAAACCCACAGTTCCCATACACCGGATTCTACTTAATAACTCTATAATCCTTAAAAAACGAGCACTACAAATCATTGTAAAACAACAGCAACATTGTTTAAAACACACTCACTTTCCAAATCAATTTATCCAATAGACATCATTGTGTGCTTTAATAAGTATTAATTCTAATAGTGAGTCGTTACCCATTAACTTTTTCCTTAGTTTTTTGTCTAGCAATGAGCAAACATTTAAATAATCATACGTTATTCTTAAAGTTAATTTAACTTGAATTAGTTTGTTGTTCTGCCATTGATATTTTTTCTTATCTAGATAAAAATATGGGTGTTTATTTTTGGTGTGTGTATATGTGAGTGTTCTATCCCCCCTCTTTTGTTTTTTACCCAGAATTTTTTCCTTTTTATTTTTAAAAGAAAATAAACTATCTTTTCTTCATTATATATACCAATCCAAGTTCCCACTTCCTCCCCTACTCCCATTCCCTCCACTTACCTCCCACCCCTCCCCCATCCACTATTCAGAGAGGGTAAGACACATTGCTTTGGGGAAAGTCCCCTACTTTAACTAGGCTGAGGAAAGTATCCATCCAAAGAGAATAGGTTTCCAAAAGCCGGTACAAGCAGAAGGGATAAGTTCTGGTACCACTGCCAGTGGCCCCTCAGTCTGCCCCAGTCATGCAACTGTCAACCACATTCAGAGAGACTAATTTGGCCCTATGCTTGTTCCTTCCCGGTCAGGCAGGTGTTGGTGAGCTCCCATTATCTCAGGTAAACTATTTCAGTAAGTGTGTCCATCATGGTCTTGACCTCTTTGTTCATAATCTCACTCCCAACTGTATTTTGGGAGCTCAGTTCAATGTTCTGAAGCGGGTTTCTGCCTCTGTTTCCATTAATTGCTAGATGAAGGTTCTAGGTGACATTTAAGATATTCATTAGTGTTGTGGGAGCTGCGGGCTGCGTTCCTGCCACACAGCTCCCAGCTGCCTGGCTAGCTTATGTCATGAAATAACAACACAAAAATTCTATTCATTTAAACACTGCCTGGCCCATTTCTATTAATGTGTGTAGCAGCGAGGTGCTTACCAGGAAGATTCTAGCCTACATCCATCCTGGGTCGGAGCTTCATCGAGTCTGCCCCAGAGAGCAGAGCTAAGGCGTATGAGCTCACTTCCTCTACCTCCCAGCATTCTGTTCTGTTTACTCCACCCACCTATGTTTTAACCTATCAGGGCCAAGCAGTTTCTTTATTATTTAACCAATGACCTTCCTCCATCACATCAGTCTGACTACAGGGCAAGGCCAGTTTGGGCACCTTCTCCTCTATTGCTTAGGGTCTTAGCTGGGGTCATGGAATCTGTTTCCCCCTTTAATCATCTCATGCTTTCAGTGTCCAAACAAAGAATATAATGTTAAATTTATCACTAAATGATATTTTGCTCTTTATTTTTATGCAATAGTTGAGAATGAGTTATTTTATTTAGATTCTTGGCATATTTTGATTTACTATACAAGGAAGGGATGGAAGGGAAGATATAGAATGCAAGTGTTGGAAATTAAATATCCTAAGTCATCTTCTCAGGTCATATACGTAAGTGATTGTAATGTGAAGCCTATCATATAATAGACTAATTGGGTAATTGATTGCCATAGAAGTGGATTTCTTGCATTAGGAAATTTTCCATGTTTAATATTCTCAGGACTGCCATGCCAAGTCCTCTACTATGTCATAAGGACAAGAATGAACTAATTAGGAATTGTGATAATATCAGTGCTGTGCTCTTTATCTCCATGGCCTCTAAACTAATAAGCTAAAAGAAAAAGAAAACAGTGGTTATCAATTCCTCAGGCATTAACACTTACAGTAAAAGCAAATAAATTACATCATAGAATGAAGAATGAAGTGCAGCTACAATGTCATTTCTTCTCAATGTGACTAAACATTGCTTCAGCCCCATTTGTTGTACCTTTTTTTGAAAAGTCATAATTTTATAATAAATATATTTTTGTAATATATGGTTATTATTTAAAATAATTAGAAAAAGTAATTTATAGTGTATAATTATAATATTTTGATTTGGCAGTTTATTTGCTATTGGCATGAACTATGACCTTGCTGGATAATTTTGAATCAAGAAAATATAATAAAAATAATTTCATCCTCCAAATTGCAACAGGTTAGTATCTCAAGGGAAAAAATAGTCACACGAACTAAAATTCAATTAGTAGTAAGTCCATATGGTTGTATAAGATGTTACCCAACATCTACAACTGATGTCTTTCCATTTTAATGTATCCTAATATAAAAACTTTTTTAAAAAAAATCTATTGAATAAATCAAAGTCATATAAGGCCAGAAATCAGAAGATAATCTCTGTTTGCCTATTGACACCAGGTGTCTATAATTTTTGTCCTTATTTAATTTCTTGGTTGATGTGGGATTGCCTTCAGTATGATGTGAATACAATCAGTTAATAAAGAAGCTTCTTTGAGCCTTTTGAAGTGCAGAATGGGGCTAGGCAAAATTCCAAGCAGATGTATTAGGAAAGAGTAGGCAGAGTCAAGGAGAAGCCATGTGCCTGTTGTAGGGGACAAACGCCTCCGCGGGAGCCCATCAGAACTTTGCTAGCAGGCCATGACTGCATGGTGATACACAGATTAATGGAGATAGGTTAGTTTAGGAAATAAGAGCTAGCTAGCAATATGCTTAAGCTATTGGCCAAACAGTATTGCAAATAATATAGTTTCTGAGGGATTATTTCAGGTCTAAGTGGCCAGGAATGAACGAGCAGCCTCCACCAGCACTTGGTGCTATAAACAAATACAAACTCAGTTTAGGAAAGGAAGACCTTATTTGATTCATAATTCTAGGTTGTTGTCCATTATACTGGAAAAGTCAAGGAAAGGGGAACTTAAAACAGACAAACACTCAAAGTCAAGAACACAGAGAGTATCCATGCATATTTGTTTGGATTCAGCCTGCTTTCTCCACTCTGTACAGATCAAGATCTCAAACCCACAGAACGGTGTAGCCCACACTTAGGTTGACACATTCTGAGTTAATGAACATAATAAAAAAAAGTTGCCCACAGTCATGTCCACAGGGCCATCTTTCCTAAACAATTCCATGCTGAAACTCCCTTCCCAGAAGCTTCCAATCATGATTTTGTTTCTCTTTAAATTATTACTTTTAATATCTATATAATATCCTAATTAGTATACATATTTCTCTTCACAGAACAAATAACATATTTTAGGCTTGAATGAAAACTTTTAATGTGCTCTAATGCATTTTATTTTTATGTAATTCTAAGAATTTTAATAATGAATACAACTCCAAAGATACACTCTCAATCAGTCCTTACCTATGTAGATACTAGAATAATAGAAATCACAAGATATTATTTACATACAAATACTTTTCACCTCAATGTGAGCTTTTGTGGCTAAATCTTTTTCTTCTCTAGTTTGATCTAACTCCATCAAATTTGATATTTTCTAAGATATATCATGCACATAGAATAATTACCACTAGTATAATTTTAGGTTCATAGAAATTTGCAAAAAAGGAGTTAATGTAGCAATTCCACCATTTCTTCCTACTGTAAATTATCTTTTAAATCATAAAATCTTTGCTAAAACTAAGATGTTAACTTTGACACAATACTAGGACCTAAAGGCAGGGTTTAGTTTTCAACAAATATCTTTCCCAAGACACCCAGATACTTTGTATTCTTACTTAGGGTCGTCTTAAATACTAACTTTTTTCAAATATTTCGATCATAACTTTGTCTTTTTAAAATAGACTTTATTATTTCAAAGATTATCTCAAATATATTTTGTATAGAGTTTTATGATGATTAGACTTTGTTAATGGCTGAGAGGGAATGATATTATGAAGTGGGGAAACTGACTATGGTTCCCTACATCACAGTTACACAATTTCAGCCTTATATTACTGATGAACTAAACTTTGAATACGTGGTAAAGTGGATTCTCCAAAAATTCTGCATTGTATTTTTTTTCTTCAATGCTCACTGGACTACATCTGAACTCTATTAAAGGATAGAGGAATGATCGCTACTATTCAGAGTTCATAAATCTGCAAATGGGTTTGGGAATTTTATAAGGAAAATGTGATTTTTAAGTGCTTTTATATTTATTAAATATTTCATTTAAATAAGTAGGGACTCAAGTTTATCATTATTAAGAACTTAAGATATTATTTATTCACTTACTCATATGTTTTTAACTTTGAGTTCTTTCCAGCTGGTAAGTTTGGGCATATGCAACCGAGACCCTACAAGCCATCAGGTCAATACTCATTTCCTCTGTGCTTGCCAGTTTGGATATTGTTTTCTTGCATTTCAGTAATATAACAGGTTAGATGCTTATTTTTATTTCAATCTGTTCTAGATTTACACTCTTATAATCTTCTATGGAATTTATCTATTCTGATTGCTGTTTTACTGACTTGACTGCTTGTTTTCTATGTCTTTATACCAAAATACAAATTAATGTCAGTGCAATTTCTATTTTCCAATATCCTCAGTGATAAAGAGAAATCTTGTTACTTTGTCAGTAACGTCAGTGTACATAATTGAATAAACAGAAAGATAAGAAGGCTTTTATTAATTTTAGATGTTTCTCTTATTAATCACTTCAAAAAGTTCTATTCAAGTAATATATCCCTCCCACAAAAAAAAATGTAAACACCTTTTTCTTTTCCTAGTAACAACTAAGTGATGCTACAGCCTAGTCTTAATATGTATTGTGTCTTATTGCATCTTATTCAGCCATGTTTGGTTAGTATCCCTGGGTAACTTTCTCCTTTTGGAAAGAAAATGGAGGCAGGGTAAACCTGGGTAAGAGGGAAAGTGAGGAAAGGAAATCGGGGCAGAGGAAGAAGGGGAAACAGATATTTGGATGTAATATATGAGAGAATAACAAAAATGTGATGCTAGTCTATGGGCTGGCCCTTAGCATTATATGTTTTCTTTCCAGTCTTGGCTTCAGCATCATCATCTTATTTGATGTTGGTTGGCACAATATCATGGCAATTGCAATCTACTAGTCCCTTGGTAAACTAAACAAATACTTTATGCTCAGGTTTCTCCAGTCATACATGACATAGTATTTTCTTGATCTGACATAACTGTAATAGTTTTAAGATCAAAAGATAGTCTATTAGCAGCTATTACTATATACTCATTTAAGTGAAATTAGCCAATATTCTTGAACCTCAAAATAAAATGTGGGGGACACAAAAAGGAAAATGTTAAAAAGAAAGGCTAACAAACATACATGATTTTTATATTAAAGGAAAGTTTACCTTGCAGTTTTCCATTCTTAAATATTTTTCATGAATTAGTATTTTAATGTATGTTATTCTGTCTACTTTGCTTTAAATGCTTACCAACAAAACACATTGAAGCTGTGTCACAATGTTTCATCTGGTCCTCTGGAGCTCATACTTCAAATTTATCAAACATCATTACAAAGGAACATGTCTTCTTTGTTCCTGTCTTTGCTTCACCTTTCTAATTATACAACATGGATTTTTAGTAGGAAATCCATCTAAAAGATAGTTGTAAAAATTGAGAAACCACCAAAACTCAAAGCTTTTTTATTGATGAAATTTTGTTATTCTAGCACAGATATTCCAATTGTAGCAGTTTCTGTCATGTCTCATAGAGGCTTGTTTGTGGTGGTGGAGATGATAAAATTAGGATATATTTATACAAAGAGATATATTGTCATACCAGATAATACTGATTCCAAAATTGCTTTTCAATCAGAGATTTGTGCATAGAAGCTGTTTGCAATAGTCTTTCATAATTTGATTTCTTCTAGTAAAAGTTTACAATGCTCATAAAACATGGATTTTATCAATATTTTTGTCTCAAATTATGCTTTATGGGAGAAATTGTTGTCTAACATTTAAAAAAAATTGGAAATATTTGCAAACGTAACCTGAATCTTTAAATTTGAAATAATATTTTCATTATTCATTTTATTATTAGTATCATCACTATTATTATTATTATTATTATTATTATTATTATTATTATTATGCTACTTAGTAAGTTGGCTCAACAAATCAACAAATGAGGATAATATATACCAAGTTGTAGACAGAGACTGCTTTTTTATTTCCTGGCCACCAGAATGCAAATAATCACACAAAAACCATATCAGTTACAACAGTTTGGCCAATATCTTAGGCATATTTTTGGCTAGTTCTTACATCTTGATTATCCATTTCTATTAAACTATGAATCACCATGAGGCTGTGGCCTACCAGTAACTTTCTGTCTGCCATCAAACAAAAACAGACTTTCACCATTTCAGGGCAATGCACTGCCTTCCATGCTTCACAAAATGCTTAGATATATGTTAAAAATTGGCATGGTTACTAGTATTTTTGTAAAAACCTAGAGCTATTAATCAAAGAAAAAGGAAGAAAAATAAGATATGAGACAAACAGAAACTGAAGTATTTTATCGTTCCAGTTCTTCTAAGAATAGAATATAGACTTATGCATTAAAAGATCTGTATATGATGTGACAACCTTCATAAGACAATGAGGACAAAGAAGAAATTAAGCTTAATCATTTCGTAGTTTGTTTGATAGTAACTGGAAAGATAGGCACATTTGCAGTAGGATGAGGGATGGTGAGATAAGAATGCAAATGAGAAAATTAGCAACTCAGTTTGTTTGAATTCTTTGGTATCAATTTAAAATAATAAAGATATTTCCTGTAAATGTATGGAATTTCCTCTGTGAGGAAATATCATGAGCATCAGGGGAAATGGAGAATGTCTTAGAGTCCTTCATGTGCTTGCTGATCCTAAAAGACTCTTTGGTTTAAGACAGGGTTTCATTGTTTAACAGCTTTGCCTGTCCTGGAACTTGCTCTGTACACCAAGCTGGCCTCAAACTCACAGAGATCCATCACCTCTTCCTCCTGAGTGCTGGGATTAAAGGCATGTGACATCACCATTTGGCCCTCAAAGTTTTTCAACTTAAAATACATAATTTTTGAAATAACTCTAATTTAGAGTTGGATTCAAGAAAGTATTGAGGCTGGACTGAAAGACAGGAAAATATATTAGGACATGATTGGACAAAGGTATCCTTACTTTGGAAATTGGCTTGCAGTACAAATTACAAAATTTGCAATGAAAGTCACTGACTTGAATGGAGAGAAACTGAAAGCCATCCCACTAAAATCAGGAACACGACAAGGCTGTCCACTCTCTCCATACCTCTTCAATATAGTGCTTGAAGTTTTAGCAACAGCAATAAGACAACATAAGGGGATCAAAGGGATTAGAGTTGGAAAGGAAGAAGTTAAACTTTCGTTATTTGCAGATGATATGATAGTGTACATAAGCGACCCCAAAAACTCCACCAAAGAACTCCTACAGCTGATAAACACCTTTAGTAATGTGGCAGGATACAAGATCAACTCCAAAAAATCAGTCGCCCTCTTATACACAAATGATATGGAAGCAGAGAGGGAAATCAGAGAAGCATCACCTTTCACGATAGCCACAAACAGCATAAAATATCTTGGGGTAACTCTAACCAAGGAAGTGAAAGATCTATTTGACAAGAACTTTAAGGCATTGAAGAAAGAAATTGAAGAGGATACCAGAAAATGGAAGGATCTCCCTTGCTCTTGGATTGGGAGGATCAACATAGAAAAAATGGCAATTCTACCAAAGGCTATTTATAGATTCAATGCAATCCCCATCAAGGTCTCATCAAAATTCTTCACAGATCTTGAGAGGACAATAATCAACTTTATATGGAAAAACAAAAAACCCAGGATAGCCAAAACAATCTTATACAATAAAGGAACTTCTGGAGACATTACAATCCCTGACTTCAAACTCTATTACAGAGCTACAGTAATGAAAACAACGTAGTACTGGCATAAAAACAGAGAAGTCGACCAATGGAATCGTATAGAAGACCTGGTTTTTAGCCCACAAACCTATGATCACCTCATTTTTGATAAAGGAGCTAAAAGTATACAATGGAATAAAGAAAGCATCTTCAACAAATGGTGCTGGCACAACTGGATGTCAACCTGTAGAAGAATGAAAATAGACCCATATCTATCACCATGCACAAAACTCAAGTCCAAATGGATCAAAGACCTCAATATCAATCTGAACACACTGAACCTGATAGAAGAGAAAGTGGGAAGTACCCTACAACAGATGGGCACAGGAGACTGCTTCCTATGTATAACCCCAGAAGCACAGACATTAAGGGCAACATTGAATAAATGGGACCTAGTGAAACTGAGAATCTTCTGTAAAGCAAAGGACACTGTCACTAAGACAAAAAGGCAACCTACTGACTGGGAGAAGATCTTCACCAACCCTACAACAGACAAAGGTCTGATCTCCAAAATATATAAAGAACTCAAGAAACTAGACTTTAAAATGCTAATTAACCCAATTAAAAAATGGGGCACTGAACTGAACAGAGAATTCTTAACAGAAGAAGTTCAAATGGCCAAAAGATACTTAAGGTCATGCTCAACCTCCTTAGCGATCAGGGAAATGCAAATCAAAACAACTTTGAGATATCATCTTACACATGTCAGAATGGCTAAAATCAAAAACACCAATGATAGCCTTTGCTGGAGAGGTTGTGGAGGAAGGGGTACCCTCATCCATTGCTGGTGGGAATGCAAACTTGTGCAACCACTTTGGAAATCAGTGTGGCGGTTTCTCAGGAAATTTGGGATCAACCTACCCCTGGACCCAGCAATACCACTCCTGGGAATATACACAAGACATGCCCTATCATATGACAAAAGCATTGTTCAACTATGTTCATAGCAGCATTATTTGTAATAGCCAGAACCTGGAAACAACCTAGATGCCCTTCAATGGAAGAATGGATGAAGAAAGTGTGGAATATATACACATTAGAGTACTACTCTGCCATAAAAAAAAAACAATGACTTCTCGAATTTTGCATGCAAATGGATGGAAATAGAAAACACTATCCTGAGTGAGGTAACCCAGACCCAAAAAGAGGATCATGGGATGTACTTACTCATAATTGGTTTCTAGCCATAAATAAAGGTCACTGAGTCTATAATTTGTGATCCTAAAGAAGCTAAATAAGAAGGTGAACCCAAAGAAAAACATATAGTTATTATCCCTGCTGTGGGAAATAGACAAGATTGCTGGGCAAAAATTTGGGATCTTGGGGGTGGGGTGGGATGGAGGTAAGGGGAGATGGGGAGAGAAAAGTGAGAAGGGGAGGATGGGGGGAAACTTGGGGAAACGGGATGATTGGGGATAAAACAAGTTTGGATAGAGGAGCAGGGAATCACATAACTTAATTAAGGGAACCACCTTAGGGTTGGTAAGAGACATGAACCTAGAGTGGCGCCCAGGTGCCCAGGGCAATGTCCCCAGTTAGTTCCTTGGGCAGCTGAAGATAGGGAACCTGAAATGACCCTATCCTATAGCCATACTGATGAATATCTTGCATATCACCATAGAACCTTCATCTGGCGATGGATGGAGATAGAGACAGAGACCCACACTGGAACATCGGACTAAGCTCCCAAAGTCCCAATGAGGAGCAGAAGGAGGGAGAACATGAGCATGGAAGTCAGGACCATGAGAGGTGCACCCATCCACTGAGACAGTGGGGCTGATCTATTGGGAGCTAACCAAGGCTAGCTGGACTGTGCCTGAAAAAGCATGGGATAAAACCGGACTCTCTGAACATGGCGGACAATGAGGGCTGATGAGAAGCCAAGGACAATGGCATGGGGTTTTGTTCCTACTTCATGTTCTGGCTTTGTGGGAGCCTAGCCAGTTTGGATGTTCACCTTCCTAGACCTGGATGGAGGGGAGAGGACCCTGGACATTCCACAGGGCAGGGAACCCTGACTGCTCTTCGGACTGGAGAGGGAGGGGGAGAGGAATGGGGGGAGGAGGAGAGGGGCGGGAGGATGGGGAGGGTAATGGGAGGCTGGGAGGAAGTAGGAATTTTTTTCAATAAAAAAAAGATATATAAATATTTTCTAAATCAAATGTTAAAATAACAAGAAACAAGGCTGAAGTTATGATTGCATGTAGCTTTTTGGTAGACATTCAGTTCTCTTGTGACTCTTTTCTGAAAATCTCACAGGGAAGACTCTTGCTGTTTCTAAAAGAGAGAACTTTCACCCCAACATTCCTGTGATATAAAGTATTTCCTTATAAGTTAAAATATAATTATGTTCACAACAGAAATTTCTCCATGATTTCATTTAAATTACTTAGACACTGTTTAAACATAATAGCCTTTTAAAAGACTAATAAGATATGATTCATCTTTGATTAATTCACACCTATGTCCCTGGACATTTCCTTTCAATGTGCTCCATCTTTCTTAGTCTGTGTATTTAAAAAAAGTCTTAAAATAATTTTAATAAACTATAAATTTACTTAATACTGTTTCATCCTGAAATTATTTTCTATAGCAAAGACAAAGGTCTGGTTATTCATATCTCAAGTCCCTCCAAAATTACAGAAACAACTCATGTTGCTTGCAGATTAATGGAGCTGTATTCTTATCCCTGCCACTAAAGACAACACAACATGTATTCAGGAGGATAAAAAGTAATATAATAGTGGATTTTCAAAATTAGAGCAAACTATATGATAAATTATAGTACAAATGCTAAAATACAAGATAAAATATAGCATAATGTTAAATTAAACATAAAATCATGTTATATTAGTTGGCAAAAACCAAAGTTTTAGGAAAAGTATTAAATTAGAATAGGGTTTGTCATGATGTAAGAAAACCATTTCCAAGGTCACGGATAATATAAAGAGATTGCGAATTCAAATCATAGCTATCACAATAAGCAGCATATTTTAGGAAAGTGCATTTACAAAGTATGATAAGTTGTCAGAGCCCCTCCACTTCTGTGCCTTGTGCACTCGCCAATGTGCTTATCAAGTCCTTATTGATATACTTAAGCAAAATAGATGACAAAATACTTTGCTGCTCTTCTTTTATTCTCACTCATCTCCACAGGGAACATATGCAGCAAGGAATGTGACTTGCTTAGCTGAAATCTAGTTTTCAGAAGGATTTGTAAAGGAGGGTAAAGATAGAGCTACAATTAATGTGACAACTTTTAGTATGGAAGTCTTGCTCTCTCTTGTGACAGAAAACAATGTATAGGAAAATAAAAGTAGTCAGGATTTCAATTAGGAAGGAACTTTTAAAGAAAGCCTGTTATATCGTATTTCATGACATACAGGGAAAATTGACTGTCAAAAATACTTTGTTCTTTATGGTTTTTGCTTTTTTCTCTTAGGTAATATACTCTTGCTAACATTTTCAGACTAATGTGTTTTAAACAATTGAAAGAAAAATGCTTATAGATTTCCTTTCCTTTATGTATGAAGTTCTCAAAAATAAATTTGAGTTCTTTTTTATCCTTTTACTAAAAATATAGTAAGAGAAAACTAGGTAGGCTGCCTGTAGATCTCTTCTCTCTGTGTTACCCAAGAAACAATCCCCCAGCCTCAGCACAAGCACTGCAGCAGAACATCAGCTGCAGCCTTCCTGTATCATTTCACACATCTCCAGTGGATCTTCCACCTTTATCCTCCCTCCCCCAACTTATTGCCTTGTCCAAGACCTTCAACAGGCACCCACTGAGAAACTAAAGTCAGTTCCTCCCAAGGCAACAAGTAGCTTGAAAGCAAATTTACACCTACGACTCCTAAAAGCCAATCCCAGAAAGTATCTTCCAAATATCTGTAGCTGGAAACCTGCTGTGGTCTTCTTTCTTTTCTAACTCTATCTCTATTGTATCACAAGAAATTTTCCTTCAAACTACCTTCAATTTAAATCAGTTTTCCAGTCTGCAATATTAGAGGGCATTATCTGTCAAGACACCCATTGAAAAGTCCAGGAAAACAGTAAACAGTCATCAGAGTCTCTGAAAATGCAAAGAAGAAACAGAAACCAAGGAATTAAAACCAACACAGGAAAGACAAATCAAGAAAACAGCACCTATATGTTTAATCTTACAAACCACAGATGCCAAGAAGCTTGAACAAAAACAAATCAATACAGCAGGGACAATATGTCTCTACTGAAGCGTAGCTTTCTTGCAACAACAGACCCTGAATATTCCATTATAGCTGAAGCACAAGAAAAAGACTTTAAAACCAACTCTATGGAGGTGATAGAGTTTCTTAAAGAGGAAATAAATAACTCCTTTAAAGAAATCAAAGAAAGGAAAACACAAACATATATAAACAAAACAAAAATGAATAAAATCATTCAAAACCTGAAAATGGAAAGAGAATCAATAAAGAAAACACTAATTAAGGAAGTTCTTGAAAAAAAGTTAAGAATTCAAACAGGAACTGGAGATGGAAGCTTCAACAACAGAAAAAAAATAGATCTAAGAGAGAATCTGAGGCATTGAAAATACTACAGAAGAAATGGATAGTTCAATCAAAGAAAATGTTAAGCGTAAAAATTTCAGACACAAAATTTTCAGGAAATTTGGACACTATACAAGAAGACCAAACCAAAGAATGATAGATGTATGGGAAAGGGTAAGAAACTCAACTAAAAGACCCAACAAATGTTTTCAACAAAATCATAGAAAATAAAACTTTTTTTAGTCTAACGAAGGAGATACCTGTGAATGTCTAGGAAGCATACTAAACACCAAGCATCTTGGACTGGAAAAGAAATTCCCCTGCCACACAATAATCAAAACAATAAAAATATAAAATGAAGAAAGAATATTAAAAATTCAATCTTAAAAAGACCAAGTAAGAAATAAAACAAACCTATCAGAAATCTACCTGAGCTTTGAATGGAGATTCTAAAATCTAGAAAGGTCTAGACAGATGTGCTTCAGACTCAAAGAGATCAAAGATGCTAGGGTTGACTACTATAATGAATAAAATGTTCAATCACCATAGATACAGAGAATAAGATATTCCATAAAAAAGTCAAACTAAAAGAGTATTCATCTACAAGTCCACATCTACAGAAGGTACTAAGTGGAAAATTCCAACCTAAGGATGCTAACTAAACCCGTGAAAATGCAGGAATTAAATAAACTCACACCAACAAAATCTAACACACACATAAACGACCAACAGCAACAATAACAATAACAACAACAAAATAGTTGAAATCATCAATCATTGAAATCTCTCAATATCAATCATTTCAATGTCCCAATAAAAAGGCACACACTAATAGGATGGATCCTGAAAAACAATACACCTTTTTGTTGTACTAAGAAGTATACCTCAGCATGAAGAATAGACATAAATAAAATCAAAAACTAAGAGTAGAGCATAACAACCGACCAAGAAAATCTAAAGACTCATAAGGACATATTTTTAAAACTTTTATTCAATGAATCTAAGAGAAATGGATAGTTTTCTTGATATATATTATTTACCAAAATAAAATTAAATTTACCAAAATTATATCAAGATCACCTATGCATTTTAAATAAATCTATATCACCTGATGGAAAAGTAGCAGTCATTAAAATTATCACATCTACAAGAAAGTCAAGTGTTCCAAATTTTGACTCAAAATTCTACCAGACTTTCAAAGAAGAGTTAAATTTTCAAATTATTCAACAAAAATTGAAATAGAAGGAACATTATCAAATTCAATTTATGAGGTCAAATTACCTTTATCCACAAATCATATAAAGACTCAAAAGAAAAAGAATTATATACCGAGTTCCCTTACTTTTGAACACAGATGCAAAAAATATTCAATAAAATATTTACAAACCAAATCCAATAACTCACAAAAAGATCATCCAACATGATCAGTTAGATTTCATCCAAGATAGACATGAATGATTCAATATATAAAAATATCAATATATGTAATTCACTATCTGAACAAATTGAAAGAACAAAAGATTATCAAGTCATTATATACATAGACAGTCTTTGACAAAACCCAACAGCTTTTTATGATAAAAGTCCTGAAGTGATTAGAGATACAAGGGACATAACTAAACACAACAAAGGCAATTCACAATAAGATTATAGCAACATCAAATTAAATTGAGAGAAACTCTGGCAAAATAAAGAGAAAGACAAACTTGTCCACTGTCTTCATATTTATTCATAATAGAACATGAAGATTTAGTTGGAACAATAAGACTAAAAGATATCAGGGGGATACACACTAAAAAGGAAGAAGTCAAAGAATTGTTAATTGTAAATGAAATTATAGTATACATAAAAGACACTAAAAATTCCACCAGAGAACCCCAATCACTGATCAATACTTTCAGCAAAATATCTGTATAAAGATTAACTTAAAATTTATTATTATTACTGACAGACTGAAAACGAAATCATGGAAACAATACCTTTCATAATAGCCTCAAATTGTATGAATTATTTTAGAATAATTCTGACCAAACTATCAAAAGACTTCAAGTCATTGAAGAAATATAAAAACTTCAAGAAACTGAAGAAAAAAATCTTCCATGATTATGGATACCTAGGATTAACATAGTAAAACGTCCATCTTAACAAAAGAATCCACGGATTCATTGCACTCCCCATCAAAATTCTAGCACAATTGTTTATATATGTTAAGAGGATAATTTTTAATGTCATATGGGAAACAAATAAAATTCAGGATAGGCAACCCTGAATAACATAAAATAAAATTCAGGATAGGTAATCCTGAATAACATAAGAACTGCTAAAGTTTCTTCTGTTCCTGATTTAAGTTATATTACAGAGCTATAGTAATAAAAATTGTATGGTATTGGCATAAAAAACAGACCTGGTAAGCAATGGAATCAAACTGATAACACAGATATATCTTCACACATTTAGGGTCATTGATTTTTGATGAAGAATCCACAAAGGATACAGAAGCTGAGAGGGAAATCAGGAAACATCACCTTTCACAATATCCACAAATAGCATAAAGTATCTTGGGGTAACACTAACCAAGAAAGGGAAAGACCTATTTGATAAAAACTTTAAGTCTTTGAAGAAAGAAATTGAAAAAGATACCAGAAAATGGAAACATCTCCCATGCTCTTGGATAAGAAGGATCAACATGGTAAAAATGACAATCCTACCAAAAGCAGTCTATACATCCAATGCAATCCCCATCAAAATTCCAACACAATTCTTCACAGACTTTGAAAGAACAATAATCAAAAACCCAGGATAGCAAAAACAATCATATACAATAAAGGAACTTCCAGAGGCATTACCATCTTTGACATATAACCCTATTACAGAGCTACAGTAATGAAAACAGTTTGATATTGGCATAAAAACAGAGATGTTGACCAACAGAATAAGATTGAAGGCACAAATATTAATCCATATACCTATGAACACCTGATTTTTGACAAAGAAGTAAAAATTATACAATGTCAACCTTATGAGGATAATTATGTCCATGTAATATTTCACTCAGAGTGGAAGAAAAAGGAAATTATAGTTAAAGATCACAAATTTAGAAGAGCAGTATTTGGAATTGTTCTTGTGTAATATTGACTTCAGGGTCCATTTTTTTACTTCCTTTCTCTCCTTTTGCATGATCATTTCTATTCTAAAGAAAAATTTGCATAAATGACTACAGCATTTATCACTAAATGTTCTTATTTTACATGCATAAACCCAGAATGCCTGTTGATATTCAGATAATACATAACAGCCCTCTGTGTTATCCTCCTGTGTATTAATATAAATCATGCCACTTGTCAAATTTAACTTGTTATGAAAGTTACACACTTATCTAAGGATTTGCAGGAGCATTTCTCGGAAGGGCAACCCAATTGCTATATTACAGTCAGAGAGTAGTTTAAAAATACAAGACACGTCCTAGAAAATGAGTACTTTAATCAACAGATAACATTGTATTCATTGCCTACCTTTATCTCTTTCCCTGTAAAATTCTTCATGATTCCCTCCAGTTGATAATTCTGCATGGTGTGGAACAACAGATACTTGATCTTCTCACTGTGTCAGACTATAGGAAAACTTGATTTTTGTAACACCAAACATTTTCGCCCTAAATATGGGTTTTTAAGAGAACAGTTGATGGAGTTGAAACTAGAAAAAGTAGGATTTCAAACTTACTTGAATATAAAGAAGTGACTTTCAAAAGGGCTATATTTTGCCTTATGGTTGCATCAAAAAAGCCCATAATGATAATTTAGGCATGGAAGTTAGTTTCCAGGGCAGGAAACTGAGCAGTCACATCTTGGCCACAGGAAACAAAGAGAGAACAAACTGAAATTAAAGAGAGGTTATAAACTATTAAAGCCCAAAAACAGTGATGCATTTCTCTCCGCAAGGCTCCACCTTCTAACATCCTTGAATGCCTCCAAACAGCACCAAGTGGGAACCGACTGTTCAAATATACGTGTCTATGGGGACCATTTCTCATTTAAACCACTACAGCCAGAAATTGTTTTAATACTTAAAACCTAAGAGAAAACTCAGCATGTCATGTGATTTTTATAAGCTGCATGAATCTTCCACCTTCATGCACAATACAACTGTCAGGACAGGGACACATAACACTCCTCACAGTTTTCACACACAAGCATTATATTTGGTTTTAGCTTCCACTCCCTCAATCCCTCAAAGTAGAAATGTCACTCCAATTTATGGAACTTTGAGAAACACAAACCACATTTAAGCCCTAGAATGTGAAATATATATCTTTACTGTCTTTGCCTTTTTTTTCTTTTTTTCAGATAGTCTGTGAAAATATGTTCCCTATAGTTCCTTATAACAGAAAGAGATGTGACTGTTATAAAAATCGAGGTTATTATGCATGTAGAGGCAACAGAGTGCCCTACCCAGGAGTGTGGTTTCTCCTTTTGACAGCGCTAGTCCTTTTCATCCAGCACCTGACAACAGCACTATTGGCAGTAATGTCCTCACTTGCTTTTCCCAAACTTTTATGAATGTCATTTGGCCTTATGCTTTTTGTAGCCAACAGGAGTGTATGCTCTGTGCATTTTCTGGTGTCATATCTGGCAGCCTTTCTGTGAAATTACTCCAGTGCACTCATCTCATGTCAGCGAAACTAGAAGGAAATGGACAAGTACTTCAGAGATTGCTGGAGACTCATTCTGATTTTTGTTGTTTTATTTATTTTTTAAATAAAACCTCTACAGAAGACGGATGAAGAAAATGCAAACCCATAAACATAGCAATTGCTTCTCAAGTGTGTTCCTTCACGGTTTTAAAATCTATAAATATGGAAAAATAAAAACTATCATCTAAGATGAATTTAGAGATATGTGTGAATATAACAGAAGGGAGCTGAAGTGAGAAAAGGATGTTGAACACAAAGAAAGCTTTGAAGATAATAACAAAAGCAGGAATCTATGGGGCAGGGGGAGAACCGCATGAATTGTGAGTGGAGAAACATGAGTTTTGAAATCAGAAAGGCTGCTGAGATTTTGAACAATCCATTAGTTAGTGTAATTTATTTTATTTCATGTAAATATACTTGTGCATTAATTAGACCAATTACTATGAGATTTAGTAGAAATGAGTTGTATACTAATGAGCATATTAAAATCAATTTTCAATGATACAGGGAAACATAGGTTCTTGAGGCAATAAGTGTGTTCCTTACATTTATAAAACTGTACAAAAATTTATAAGCCTACACATTTTAGTTAAAGCCCTTCAATATTGACGCAGACAAAGAATAGCGGTACAATCTACGGGATAAATTGAGCATTATACACACACAAAGGAAAACAGAGAAAGACTATAATTCTGATCGTTCCTTCTCTACTGTTTGCAGTTGTCAAACTCCAAATCCAGTTACATCAGAAGAAGTAAATTTGTAAAAAAAAAAAAAGGAGAGAGAGAAATGTATTAAATAATTATAAAGCAGTAGACAAACAAAACTAAAATGTGTGAAGCAAAATATAATAATATAACTCATCTGTGCTCTCTCAGTGTCTGCAGCACATCTACCCAGGACCTTCTGGTTTTCATGGTTTCCATTGAGAAGTAGAGTATAATTCTGATAGGTTTGCCTTTACATGTTACTTGACCTTTTTTCTTTGCGGCTCTTAATATTCTTTCTTTATTCTGTATATTTTGTATTTTAATTATTATATGGCAAGGAGATGGGTTTCTGTTTTGGATCCAGTTCCTAAATATAACCCCAGTAGCGCAGATACTGAGAACAACAATAAATAAATGGGACCTCCTGAAACTGAGAAGTTTCTGCAAAGCAAAGGACACAGTCAATAAGACAAAAAGGCAGCCTGCTGAATGGGAAAAGATCTTCATCAACCCCACATCAAACAAAGGACTGATGTCCAAAATATATAAAGAACTCGAGAAAGTAGACGTTAAAAAATTGGGTACAGAACTAAACAGAGAATTTTCAACAAAGAATCTCAAATGTCCCAAAGATACTTAAGGAAATGTTTGACATCCTTAGCCATTAGGGAAATGCAAATCAAAACAATGCTGAGATACCATCTTACACCTGTTAGAATGGCTAAGATAAAAAACACCAATGATAGCTTATGCTGGAGAGGATGTGGAGTAAGGGCAACACTCATCCATTGCTTGTGGGAATGTAAACTTGTACAACCACTTTGAAAATCAGTATGGTGGTTTCTCAGAAAATAGGGAATCAACTTACCTCAGGACCTAGCATTGCCAATTTTGGGAATATACCCCAAAGATGTTCAATCATACTACAAAATCATTTGTTCAGCTATGCTTGTGTAATAGCCAGAACCTGGAAACAACCTAGATGATGGCCCTCAACCGAAGAATGGGTAAAGAAAATGTGGCACAATTACACAACAGAATACTACTCAGTAGAAAAAAAAAACAAAAAAAAAAAAAACAAAACAACTATTACACCTCGAATTTTGCAACCAAATGGATGGAATTAGAAAACACTACCCTGCATTAGGTAACACAGACCTAAAAAAAATGAATATGGTATGTACTCACTCATAAGTGGATACTAGCTATAAACAAGGATATTGAACCTTTAGTTTATGATCCTAGAGAAGATAAAAAATAAAGTGAACCCAAATAAAGGCATATATAGATCCACCTGGAAATTGGAAATAGACAAGATCACCTGACAATATTGGGAGCATAGGTTTGAGGGTAAAAGGGAGGATGGAAGGGAAAGAAGATGGGAGAAGGGAAGGGTGGGAGAGAATTTGAGGGAATGGGATAGTAGAGATGGGGGAAGGATAGAGATGAGAACAAGGAAAGAAATATCGTGATTGAGGGAAGCCATTATAGGGTTAGCAGAAACCTGACTTTACAGAAATTCCCAGGAATCTACAAGGATGACCTCAGCTAAGACCCTAAGCAATAGAGAAGATGGGGCCCCATATTGACTTGTCCTATAGTCAGACTGATGAATATCTTAAATAAGACCATAGAAACTTAATCCAGCAACTGCTCGAAACAAAGGCAGAAACCCATATCAGAGCACTGTACTGAGCTCCCAAAGTCCAGTTGAAGAGTGGGAGGAATGAGAATATGAGCAAAGAGGTCAAGACCATGATGGGTTCAGCCACTAAAGCAGTGCACCTGAGCTAAAGTGAGCTCACCAACTCCAGCTGGACTGGGAAGGAACAAGCAGAGGACCAAACTAGTCCCTCTGAATGTGGTTGATAGTTATATGGTTGGGGCAGACTGAGGGGCTACTGGGAGTGGCACCAGGATTTATCCCTACTTCATGTACTGTCTTTTTGGGATCTTATTCTCTTTGGGTGTATACCTTGCTCAGCCTAGATATAGTAGGGAGGCTATTTGCTTAGTTTTATTTTGTGACTTCTGTGACACAGTGGTAAACTGATAGCCATGATTCTCACCCACATGGCTTTGATGTAGACATATTATCTGCTGCTTGATTCTGAGAAAATTATTAACACTGGAGCTACTTGTGTTGTATAATACAACAACTTCTGACCACAAGTCTATAAAGAACTTGCCCCTTGATTAATTTTCTGCAATTATCAGTAATATGTGTGCATTAGTGATTGCTAACAAATGGTAGGATGCATCAATAATTAGAGCATAGACATTGACCTCTAATAAGAGAGAGAATAAATTATTTTAAAAGTTTTCTACAACTTTTGAAAACTGTATTGAAATCATTTTTTCCAAGAGACCTTGAAAAGCAATATAATTTCTCTGAAGTACTACCTACACAAAATCTTTGACAGTATTTTATGAAGCTTTTAAGGGAAAATAAGGTATACATACACACACACATTGAACAGTTAACAAATGAATAGCTGTAGTTTAAATGCTGGATTAATGGATTGCCTCACAGAGCAACATTGTCTTTCAGTAGTTAGTAGGATCTTAGGAGTTTGATATTTGGAAGCATGCTCATGACAGAGATAATGGGGTCCAATACTCTTTTGCATTATTTTTTTATTCATAGAACTTAAAAGTAAATATCTTTACTCTGTAATGTGATTCTTCTTCAATGCACTGCCTTTAAAGTTTGTGGGTCAATTGATCATTCACAGGAATAAGTAATACCTTGAGTATAAGGAAGGCGTTCTCAAGGGCTGTGTTTCGCTAGGGTTGCTGCAGAGCAACCTCAGAGAACTTTGCTGTGGCAGAGTTGCAGCAGTGTTCTGTTCTCCCAGATTTCTGCAGAGTGCTGTGTTGTTGCAATAATATTTCCAGATATTTTATCATAGTGATACATATCTTATAAATGCACAATTTTGCCCAAATAAGAAAAAAACATATGTTATAAACGGGAAATTTTTAGTTTGATTGCTTTATAGATAATGGAACATGTGAAATAATTTTACAATAATTAATTTAATATGCAACTAATGTCCTAGAGTTGAAAGTACATTTTATAACACTATTTAATTTAATTATTATAATAATGTGTTTGTTCTTGGTATAACTGTAACAATTATCTAAAACAAGGTGGTTTATAAAAATATATCTTCTGAACAACAAAAGATCTATCACAATAATGATGATTGAAAATAACCTAAGAAGTAGAGCATGACTTCTTTCAGAACATTTAAAGAACTTGCAGAGGAATCTATTTATTGCCTGCTTTGGCTTCTCTTGTTGGACATTTTCTTTGCATAGTAGCTACATCTTTCCAATCTTCAAATTTTCTGCTCCATTTTGGTGTTAGTTGCTCGGTGCTTCCTAAGTAAACCTGCTATTCTTTTACCAAATCATTTCC
The DNA here is from genome assembly GCA_025134845.1 of Neodon shergylaensis. Classification (NCBI taxonomy): domain Eukaryota; kingdom Metazoa; phylum Chordata; class Mammalia; order Rodentia; family Cricetidae; genus Neodon; species Neodon shergylaensis. The sequence goes on from JABTXL010001072.1 coordinate 1,798,441, forward strand.
AATTTCAGTTTGGTGACTCCAGGATAGTATCCGCTTCTCAAGCTCCTTCAGTTTATCCTCTGAGATTTTTTTTTGACACTTTAGGTGCTAGGATATAGAATCTGAAATGTTTGAGAGGAAGAAAGGGTAGAACTTATACCCTTCTTGAGTTGTTGTAATAGAAAATTTATTTTAATTTGCACAGATATATCAGTCAAGATAAATTAGATTATGGAATATGAAATAGCCCTCACATATTAATGGCTTAATATAGCAAATCTTTCTTTTTCCTTAAATTAAATATCTTTTGTAGTATCTGTGGTGATTTGAGTAAGAATGACCCACTTATAGATTTGGATGTTTGTCCACTACAGGGGAACTATTTGAAAGAATAATGAGCTGTGACATTGTTGGAGGAAGTGTGTCATTGGGGATGAGAGTTGAGATTTCAAAAGCTCTTGTCAAGCCCAGATTCCTCTCTCTCTCTCTCTGTCTCTCTCTCTCTCTCTGCCTGTGAACCAGAATAGCGAAAAAAAAAAAAAAACAGCTAAAGTGATTGCAAAGTATCATTGAATTTCAATTATAAAATGGTTAATATGACCAAGTAAAATTGTTTAACAATTCAAATTCTGTAAAGTCATCTAAAATATAGTCATGGCTTATTGAAATAATGGGGTTTTACTGCAGAAAACTATAATCATATTTCTTCAGAGAATAGGCTGCTAAAAGTGCTAGACTTGCGTGGAGAAGCCCCCACTCATTTTCTCAGCCTTTGTTGATGGCACCAGCTGCTTTCTGTTTTCATTGATGGAATGTCATTCTTTGTCTCAGTTCTATGGGAAGGTCTCTCCAAACATTTGATTTTGTCTATTCAATTTTAAGAAGTTTCACTTCAAAGTCAAAAGCACAATGCCCAATATGGATCTTATCATGGATAAGTATTTCAGTCTAACTAAATACAAAAAAAAAAAAGACTGAGCCGGGCGGTGGTGGCGCACGCCTTTAATCCCAGCACTCGGGAGGCAGAGGCAGGCGGATCTCTGGGAGTTCGAGGCCAGCCTGGTCTACAAGAGCTAGTTCCAGGACAGGCTCCAAAGCTACAGAGAAACCCTGTCTCGAAAAACCAAAAAAAAAAAAAAAAGACTGAAAAGTATCTACCTAGCAGGCCCAAGGCCAATATGTCAGTTATGACACACAATTTAGTCAGTATGTTGTTTATTACTTTTCTTTTTAAACCTTTCCTGCATATTAAATAGTCCTCAGAGATTTTGGTTCATGGAATTTTGTATTGTTTTTTTTTTATCTCTTATTATCTATATCACTTAAGATCTAAAAGTACAATAGTTCTTTTTGTTGTGCCTTCTTTGAATTTACAAAATTCAAATCAATGTATACTTTCTGCAGGTTTTACCTTACCTTGACATCGCTTTCTTAATGTATTTGAAGACTCTTATCAATCTGATATATGGAACAATGAAGAAACATTTGCTTTTAGTTGGGTAAATAGCCTCGGTTTGTGGCAGAATTTTGTGAAAATAAATTCACTCCGGATGAACTCAATAGAGTTATTTTTTCATAGATCAACAGTGAGAATATGAAACGTAGTTATTGGTTAACTAGCAATCAATGGACTACATATACTACACTGTAGATAAGGAATATGAGGTTAGGTGGTACTTTGACTTCTCTTTGATATGAAGACAACAATTTTCATTGGCTAATGGAATCCCAAATACTCTGTCTTTAAATCATCAATGCTTTATGCCTTTATTAACTGTTCTTCACTTAGTTATAAGCGTTAGTATCAGTATAGAGGTTGAGACTGTGGGCTACAAGAGAAATTATAACAGGTCAACATTTTTTCATATGCAGTAAAAGGAAAGAAGTAACACTGTCTAGAATAAAACATGTTTTTGAGGAAATGGATAATTTCAAATTAAGGACACTCTGAATGATGCAAGGTGGGCACTGACCAACTTTACATGAAAATTCAAAGATTTAGAAAAGACATGACAACTGTTTCATGTATTACACTGTCTGCAAGATTGCTATAAGTATTGGAATGATCAGATGACTATAAGAAATCTTCAAGAACTGGTAATTTCCTAGATATATTGATTGCAATAGAATCATAGGAATAAAAGCCTTTTAAGTGGAAACTAGTACCTATTAAATTAAATTCTAACTTACTAATAAAATTTGAATCTATGGAGAAAAGCCATGGTATAAATGGCAAGACATCTGTGTGTTTGTGTGTGTATCTGTTTTTGTAAACTGAAACTTTTATATTACTTTATTTTCTCATATTTTGAGAATTATAAAGTACTTTATAGACTGATAACTCTAATAGTTTTTAATTTTTACACATTACATATAGTAACACAGATTTCAAGTATTTATTATTTGAAACCATACTGCCATTTTCATTTAAATGTGTATGAATTTTTCAATTTAAATCATAAGCTAGAGAAGGGAGATATGGCTAAGTATTGTGGATCTCTCCTTGCTCTTCCAGCAGACCTGAGTTTAGTGGCCAGAACCCACATCGGGATATTCATTACATTGTCACTCTCACTACAGGGGTCCCAGTACATCTCCAATCCACAAATATCTATAGAAAATTTAAAAATAAGTTTTTAAATAATAGGCTACATTAAATTTATTTATAAGTACACATAAATTATTAATTAAAATAATGAAGTATAATTTATATTTGTGTCCCGTTAAGATACATTTCTTCCTTTAATTTTTCAAAACACATCCATAAGTAGAAAACGCATGTGTTAATACAAACAATTTATAATTAAGGAAGAAGAAATGGGCTGGGAGGACAGTTGCTAATATATCTGTCTGTTTAAGCAATGGGACTATTCTTAAAAGGACTTGGGTGCTTTCAATGCAGATTTTTTTCGCCACCATGTTTGCACTTACATAATTCCTTTTTTGCAATATTTTGAAAATGAAAAGTGGCCTTTGGATGTTAAATGTGCCAGTTTAAGCCTGTTTATCTAGTACCTGGGAACTGAGACAGGATGATTGCCTTGAGTCTGAAGCCAGTCCTAAGTCACAGAGATCGTGCTTAAAGAAACAAACAGATGATAAAATGACTTTCTGGTCAGTCTGACATTTGTATAGTCACTATAAATAGGTGTAAATCAGTTACGATTTATTGAGTTGAAATACTAAGTCATTTGTTCTAAAGCACTCAAAAGAGCCACTGTTATCAGTGAAGTTATAGAAAATATCTTTGAGAGGCAGATTTCCTAGGTTAAATCAAGGTTTATCTCTATGTCTAATAACTGTGTGAACATGATCATATTTCTTAAGTACTCTAAATCTAAATTACTTCATCTGTCAGTCTAAAGGAGTATTACAATTTGCTTTACAGAATAATAATTGCATTAATATGCTTAAACTGAATAAGTATTTCCAAGCAATTTTATGATTCCTGCAAACTTTAACTGTCTTTTTATTTTGCCATAATTTTATGCAAGAATTTGGAGGGACATGGAAGTGTGGTGTACTTTACTTCTTTCAAACAAATGAAAACTTTTAACATGCATGTATGTAGGTATAGTCTAGTGTGTGTGGATGTGTTTATGAACATGTGTACATGTGGAAGTCAAAGGACAACCTCGGGGGTTAGCCTCAGGAATGCCATTGACTTGAAACACACCATTTATTCTAGTCTGAGTAGCTAGCAACCCCCTGGAATCTTCTTATTTCTACCCTCCAAAATCTGCAAATACATGTGCACCTGGCATTTCTGTTGGGTCTAGGGATAGCACTCAGGCCCAGTGCTTGCAGGACAAGCACTTTACTAAACATACTATCTCCCTAGCCCACTTGGAGGCTTTAGTCTGCCTTAGACATCACTCTCAGTGCTACAGTTATGGTTCCTTTTAGATGGAGGAATATATACAGAAGTTGTTATAATTTATTTATGAGGATACTAATACCAAAGCACTTACTGGCTTTACTAAAGGTAATACTGCTTGGTGAATATACATAGTCTAATCACCACTTAATTACAACTACTCCACAGTTAACCTCAAAGTATTGTGGTGGTTTGATTTAGAATGGGCAAAGCAGGTCAAGGTGGTGATGGGGAAAACCACAGAGAGCTGACCTGAGCTACTGAGAGCTCACTGACTCTGGACTGACATCTAGGGAATTTGCATGGGACTGAATTAGGCACTCTGAATATGGGTGACAGTTATGTGGCTTGATCTGTTGCAGGGTGGCTCTGGAAGTGGAGCAAAGAATTGTCTTGGGGGCATGAATTGGTGTCTTAGAAAACACTAGCCTTTGTTTTCCACAATTAAGCCGTTATGTTTCTTTATCTTAGTGTATGCAATAACAGCACTGCCATGCATAACATGTATCAGTCTCAGCATTAATACTGGGTGAAGAGCTTGGTATGTCAGATTTGTTGAACACCCCAAGGGAGGACTTAATCCCTCTGAGGAATTGCAGGGGGAGGAGTGAGAAGGGAAGAGATAGGGATGTGAGAAGAGGAGGGAGGAGAGACTGGTGTTGTTATGTGAAATGAAAAAAGTAAAAAATAAGAAAGAGAGAGAGGAAAGAAACAAAGAAAGTGAGAGAGGAAGGAAGGAAAAGAAAGAAAAAAGAAAGAAAGGAAAGAAAGAAAGAAAGAAAGAAAGAAAGAAAGAAAGAAAGAAAGAAAGAAAGA